>JAKSZP010015957.1:0-146718 GCA_022478985.1 Massospora cicadina | reverse complement strand
ACTTACTTATTTTCAGCTTCAAGTTATCTGCTCTTAATTGGTCCACCACTTGCCACAAGTGAATACCAAGAGATGCCTGATTTAGGGAGAAAACAATTATATTATCCATTTAAGCTACAGGACATAAACCTAACAACTCTCCCAACGCTGCATTAATACAACGTTATAAAATTGCAGGCTCATTATTAAAGCAAAAAGCATGACATAGAATTAGAAAATCAACTTTATGGTATGGAATGCAGTAAGAAATTTCCTGCCCCTCTTTAACCTGGATCTGGTTAAAGGCGTTCAAGGAATCCAAATGTAAGAAAAATTTAGTTTTTTCCACATAATGGGCAATATGTTCCCCCATTGGGATGGGATGCAGAATAGATATAGGTGCATTGTTAAGTTACTATAGTCTACAAAGGGCGCAGAGTTTAGTTGACCTTTTCCAAAATATAATTGGTGAGAATAATCAATAGGTATGCTGAAAAATGGAACCTTTAACAAGTCATTTAGTAATCCAAACATCTTGTTTGACCTCTTCCTTCAAGGTTAAGGGGTAGATTGGGGAAGAATATGTAAATTCCATGGTAAGTTTAAAATCACAATCAAAATTGGAATGATCCAGTAACATATTTGAATAAGTCATGTCAAAAGAAGACTCTAATTCCTTGTCAGAATTTTAACCAGATGGATTCTTCCAATGATTAAGTGATATTTGGGATTAAATGGCCAATCCTGGTGGAATGGCTTATTGACTGAATTTCGTGGTTATGTAAGTGATTGCTAGGTAGTTGCTCCCCAATTGGGTTGAGCCATATCCAAGTATTCCGCCGATATTGGAAGTTAGGATTTAGTGATGTTCAATTGGTGACTCATAAAAAGTATATGGATCACTGGCAACTAGTAGCCAAGGATGATCCAGTTAATTATTTAATTAATATCATCAGAAAACGACAATCCTGAGTTTGAGGCGTACTGAGGTTGTTTCCAACGCCTCATATCTAATAATTAAATATTGCTTGAATAAGGCGATTCCCCAAATATTGACTAGATAAGTATTAACCGTGTCATTGGCGAGAAGCTGGGTTATTCTGAGTTACCTGAATGACTGAAGATGTTTCTAGCGCATTATTACTAAGTCAAATCCACATTCAATATTTATTTACATTATAATTTATGCAGCTCACTGGCAACTGAAGGCTAAGGATGAAGCCAAAACTTTTATTCAGACATCAAGAAGGATAGAGTGAGAGGGTGATGCCAGGAATAGAGTAAGTGCAGCAGAAGGAAGAGAGAGTGTTTGGCTGAAAGGTCCAGCAATGAGCTAATAGGTTGGCAATGGGCGTAGTATCCCTTTTGTAAATATAAATTTCTGACGCTTCCCTTTCAATAAACATCTCCCTTTGCCTAATCTCCCTTTTATTTAAGTTTATGTTTATTATTATGGATTGGGGGTTAGGCTGGAGGATCCCAGAATGGTGCAGGTGACACAAAAAGAGGTCAGCCGGTGCTTCTGGCCTGTCACCTAAAGCAAAATGGCAAGGGTCATCCAGTCTTCATACTGGTTGGCCTGCCAACTAGCAGATCCCTCTATTTCAGGAAAAGCGATTTTCTGACACCCCTATAAGCAGGGAAGTGAGGGGGCTTCCGAAGTGACTTCAGAAGAGGCATAAGAACAAGTTTTTGCAAATCATTCATTGCAGAAAATTGCTTGGAATGTCTACTGAAGACCTGATTATTATTATCACTTTCCAACTAATCACGGATTAAGTCCGTTATTGTCCATCAAATTGGTTCTGATATTAAATTTACACCACCGCACTCAGTAAAAATTATTGGGTATAGCAGGTTTTGACCGTCAATAAGTAATTTGCAAGGTGTTACTTACCAACTTAATACTTGTCAAGACCTTGAACTTTCAATATGTATATTGTAAGTCTAGAGACCCAACCTCTTGGGCTAGATCAGGAAAAGGTCCCATTTAGGAAGAAGAAGGGATCCGATGCTCCTGTTGAGCCCTTGGCTCAACTGGGGGACTTGGGCCATGTAAATGATGAACATTGGGTCACTGCATTGGCACCAAAAAACCCCACCACATTACCACATTTGGCTGCTTCTGCTCTGGTTGAAAGGATAAAAGAGGTCTGTAAAGAGGTAATACAGGCCAGAAGCCTTTGACAGCAGCTTCCCCTCCCAATGAGCCCCACTCCGCCATCTTTTACATCCTTGGAAAAGAAGAAAATGGGCCTCGAAACTCAGGTTAGGGATCCTGAGTCAAAAACCCTGTCCAGGACACAAAATCTGAAATTCTGGGTCTGAGAAAGACAGTCTGAGTCAGAAATTCACTTTCAGAAAATTTTAAAAAACTTTTAAAAATTCATCAGAATTGACCCTGGCAGAACCCAATTTGGCTGCCCCTTTAATCTGAAGTAATCCGCTTATGTTTGAATTATTTGGGTCCTTTATCTTAGAAGATACAATGATTATATTGCCAGAGCTTTTGCGACCTTTTCATAAGCTGGATGATGAAGCCCCAAACCCAGGCTGAGTACTCATGAGTATGTCAGCTACCGCTACCCAAGAAAAATGTACCCATAGCCCCCTTTTTCCCCACTTCACATATATAAGGTAACTGCTTTTGTAAGGAGCAGTTATCAGTCCATTTTCACATTTAAAGTTTAATAAAACTACTCCCTCCAAAACATACTCCATGAGCTCCGCCGCTTTCTTCACAATAATTTTATTTAACCCAGTGAATTACACAGCGATCTGCATCCTAGGGCTGATGGTAATCAAGTGGGCCCTCCAAGCCATCAATCCGGTGGCCCACCAAACAGAACTATGATCCAGGAATTTGCCACAAGCCTATTATGTCAATCTGCCACTTTGAAAGAGTTCTCAGATCCCCCCAAACTCTTCACATTGACCTGTTTACCATTTGGCACCCAGCGGACCAGCTTCAGGTCTGCCTCCCTTCTTCACATAATTAGAAAATTCAACCTAATCCGCCTCACCTATCTGCTAGTGGTTCAGCACGATTTGGGTGGAGTGAGGCCATATCTGCTAATTGTGATTCTTTATTTGGAGATGAGGACTCGCTGTCCACACAACTGTAAGGTGGGAACCAGGCATCAAACCATCCAGGCATTCTGATGAGGGCTAATATGGCCCTAATCAAATTTAAAAATCAATCTGCCACGCTGGCAATGTACCCAACATCTCTATCCAACCCAAAAACTCTCAATGGATGCAAGATGAGGCCCAAGGTCTCCCAATGGTCAGAGCAATTTGACTTGATTCCATTTGTGAAGCTGATCATAACTTCAAAAATTTTAAAATTTTCTATGAATTTTCAGAAATTTTACTACTATGAATCAGTCCAAAATGGTTGGTAAAATGAAGCCAAAGGGCAACAACTGCAAACCCAGGAGGATTGGTCATCTTCCTTGCCTCTCCCACCCTTGGGGATTCCCCAGAAAGACCCACAATTGCCCATTGCAACCTTTGGTTTGTTATGGGGCCTTTGGTATGTTTATTAACTTCTATTTTCCTCACCAGAATAATAGGTGATTTCTCCTACAACTGCTCAGAACTGCTATGCCCTTGGCATTCTGGGCTTTCCACTGGGCTGTTACACACCCAGATTGGAAGCCCAGCCTTACTTTAATCAGCAGATTCCATGACAGGTATAGGCTGTGAGGCGACTGCTTAACCATACCACCAGGGAGCATTGTAATCAAGGTAACCAGCCATATTTTGATAAGTAAAGTTTTATGAGGCATCAGTATCCACCAAAACAGATGTCTAACTACCCAAAGGGGAAGATAGAGTATCTGAGAGCATAAAATGATAATGAAGACTTTAAATTATGTAGAAAGACCAAGTAACTCACTAGCAAAACTACCTCAGGCATAATGATAACACCTTTTTGCAATATTGGTTAATTGCTCATCTCCTAAAAGTGGTAAATCATTGGAAAAGCCCAGCATGAGCTCTCAAGCGTGGTCTGATATGCCAGTAAAAGTTTTAATTATACCTGCAAGAGCTTTATTAATGGATCAAAATGTAATTATGTAGCTTTTCTATAAAAATGGCATTTTTGGGTTCTAAAGATAGATTCCACAATCTGATTGCCATCTGTTTGTCATCATCCCCTGCCCTAACAGTTAAATTTCCTTCTGGTGAGGGTTTGCTTTGTTCCATAGGAAGGAGTTCCAAAGTGGAACATTAATCAGATGTTCATCTAATTAGTAAAAGGGGGCTAAACTCCTGCTGACCCGCTGATTTCACCAAGTGGGATGGTGTGTCAGTGCAGGACTTCTCCATTTTCATAAAAGAAGCGCTATTCCAGGAGTGCTATATATAGGGATCTCCAGGGGTGAAGCATCAGCTGCAAAATCAATTAGCATCTCTTCAGTTGGGGTGGAGAAATTCTCAAAAAGGCTAGCTATTACCTGAGCAGCTTTACTATATCTGGACAGCTTCAAAATGAGAAATAAGCTTACATGATGTCAAACACAGTTAGGGCTTGTCCTGACCATAGAATTTATAAAAAATACGCTGCCAATGGGCGTACAACCTGATAAAGGCTAAATAACTTATGAAGAGTTTGGAAGGTAGGCACATCTGGTTGATGAGCTTCCATAAGGCGTTCCATACCTTCAATAAAATTCCATATTTGTGGCGGTGCTCTATAAACAATAATAGTTCTAATCAGATGCACTGGTGATATATGACAAAGTAAGTCAGTGAATCAAAAGGGCGGATGAGGACTGCTTAAAAGGATACTTATAGAAGCTATAGAAATAGAGATAAGCTAAAATGTCTTAATTCATCTTTATATCTCTGATGTTGGTTTTGGAATAAAACAACGGGGTTGTAAAAGGACTAAATCAACCAGGTATGTTCAGGAAGGGTGGATCCCCACCAGTTGACTTTGGCAAGTAAAATGCCCATCTGTAAAACAACCAAAATTAGAGCACTGTAAAGAGGAGCAAAGTGACAATGACAAATGGACAACTCGCCCAGTTAATGCTCAGGGAGAGCCTTACATGGAAAATCTCCATGTAAGTAGAATAGAGTTTTAATGATTGGGATTAATCCCAATTATTACATCTTGACTAAAGCTTGGGGTCTCTAATCCCAAGTTAAATTGTTTAAAAGATTTTATGGTTTAATTATGTTTGAGAACTATGTTGTGCCTCATCTGGGCCATTTTTTAGGCTTGTAAGAGCCTAATTTAAGGTTTGGTAAAGCCCCTGAGAGGCAACCATAAAAGGTCGCGCCTGCAGATTCTGAAGCCCACTTCATAATTATTTCCTCTTATTTTTTCCCGCCTTGAGGAGCGAGTTTGGATCCACTCCTTAGACAACTCTAATCAGCGATCCTTTTATTTATGAATAAGCTAAATGCTGTTTTAGGGGTTCGCTGACTACCTCACTTACCTGTTCATCCTTTTAAGTTTTAGGTGCATTTCACATAGTTGGAACAATACAACTACTATTCACCCTTGCAACCAGCTTTAAGTTGTAATATTTTAGTGCTGTCAGCACCAAATCTACTTGCAACCATGGCACTCAGAAACTGGGGATCTTCTGACTGTTACATATTCTAAAGTTAACTGGGCTTTTTGCATGCCATCAATCACCAGTTTGGTTAATCTCAGTAGTCATGATAGGCCCTGGTTGTCAAGTAACCAGCACCTGTGGGAGCCAGTGACTCATGGCCAGCCCTGGACCTAAAGTGCTTGTTGGAAAAAAAATCCTATGTGGGCCTCCCCCTCACCAGGGATTTGTTTTGGCACTGAAGGGCTTGTCCCAGAAATGCTCCCACACCTATGGACAGTCCACCCAGCAAGGGGACAGCCATCCAGCTGTGCTGGACTTCATTCCCTCTCATGTTTCTGTTATAGAGAGTACCTTCTTTGTTGAGATTGAAAGCTATTATCAACAGAAGTGTGGGAGGGGAGCACACCCTAGCCAAGTTTTGGGCATGCTTCCTCATGCCAGGGAGTTGATTCCAGCATCCCGGTCCTGACTTGCTCTCACCATATGTCTTTCTCCACATGGACCCAGTATTTCTCCAGGCAAATTTTCCTGTGGCTCAAGGTAACTCGCCCCTAAGTCAACATGGTGGTGGCCTTCCACTGTGGACCTCCTGTTCTGGGTTCCTTCTCTAGTAGGTTAATATAAGGATTAGGATTAATCCCAATTGTTATATTTTAACATGGGTTTAGATCTTCTGATCCCAAGTAAAGTTGTTTAGAAGATCTTATGGTTTTTCAGGTTTGAGAAATAGGTTGTGCCACACCTGGGCCATTCTTTAGGCAGTAGCCTAATTAATGGTTTGGGTGAGGCAGTTGAGAGGCAACCATAAAAGGTCACGCCTGCAGAATCTTTCCTACTTGAAAATTTGTTTCCACCAAGTTTTCTCCTTATTGAGGAGCAGGTTTATGTATGCTCCACAGACAACCTTAATTGGCGATCCTTTTATTTGTGAATCAAATAGAGGCATTTTTTGAAATTCGCTGGCCACTTTGATTACCTTTTCATCATTTGGAATAGTTTTACGTGAGTTTCATGTAATTGGACCAATAGAATTACTATTCAACCTTGCAATCAGCTTCGAGTTGGGATATTTTTGGTGCTGTCAGTTAGCGCAAATCTACTTGCAACCATGGCACTGTAAACTGGGGATTTTTCAACCGTTACATGAGTGTTTGGTCATCTAATTTAAGGTTAGGGTTTATACCTCTAATTTTTAAAGGGATCATGGGTAAACCCAGCTTGGATTTCCAGGGAACTCACTATTAAACTTAATAACTGAGGCATCATAAAAAGGGGCACATAAGTATAGAATTAAAGTAAAACTTAAATATAATTTTAAAAAAGCGCCAGGTGGACCAAAAATGGGATGGCCTGGTTAAACTTCAAAGGTTGTTCAATAAAAACTGATGGTATTGGTCTAGGCCTTGATGTGCCACCATCAAACGTAGTCTAGAGTTTACCAATGGCAGAATGGGATTAGCATTAAACTTTTGTGGGTAAGAGGACCTAATTTTTTGTATACCTCCATGAGGAGGTCCATGGCTAGGTGGGTCCACAAAAGCATCCAAAAATCTTTTTTATCTGTAACAACAGTTTTAAGAATTGAACAAAATTGAGGTTGGCCTAGCAAAATTTACTATAAGGGGGATTGGGTGATGTGGCAAGGACATTTTGCCATGGCGGTAAGACCATCAAAGCCAATGAAATAATATTACCATTGATGGTAGATATCTAACCTTAATAGGCTTAAACTTGGGTCTGGGATGGGAGGCAAATATGGATCAACCTGATCAAACTGTATTTTATAGGTTGTCCAGAGTCCCATTTAGAGATTAAACGAGTTGGCCTTTTTTTATTGATGGTATAACTTGTTAACCCTTCCAACTTCGGATTTTGTATAATACCTGTAACTAAAGTGTACTTTTTTGCGATTTTCAAGCAGAAATGGTAGATTTTAGGCAAAATTTATCTAAAAAGATAAGAAAAGGTATCATGGAAATGGGCATTTAAATGATTAGATATCTATAAATTAATTTATTTTGGAAATTAACAACATTCTATGAATATTCTACCCTTTTCCACTCCATTAGCGACAATCTATCACTAATGGAGTGGAAAGGTTAAATTTAAACCTGTTGCTAAACTGCAAGCACCCTCACCATGTGGCCCCTTGGTACTAACCTGGGCATGCTTGGCCCTTACCAGAACTGATCCAAGGTATATTTGGGGTCAGGAAGGGCTTCCAACTTGATGCCCTAGACTTAGCAACTCCCTAATTGTTACTGCAGTTGATACCTTTGCTTATATCATAAGACATGGTAGTCTGGTGATGCACCCTGTGAACTAATAATATATTGCAGATGGATTCAACCCTTCAACCAGCACACCCTAAGTGATTGGGCCACTTTAGAGATACTATGATACCATCTATCTATCAAACCATTAGGATGAAGTTGAACAACCTTTAACCAGATTTCCAATACATAATCTGTTACCAAAACATGCACCCCATCAATCCAACCAAAGGCATGTAACCATAAATGGCTGAGGAGTTGTAGCCAACCCACCTCTCCCGCTTTTGGAAGTTGCACCTTTAAACCATGTGGCTGGCCCCATTAAAGCTATCCAGTTTGCTTTGGGGGCCTTTGGTATGTCAATGAGCCTGTATATTATTAATATAACTCTAGGATTCCTCATTTTGATGCCATCTGGATAACTGTGCCCATGGTTTTCTGGGCCATTGACCGGGTCTTCATATAGCTGGAAGCCCAGGTTGACCTTTATCATACGCTTCACTGATAGATACTGTAGGGTAACATGGGGCGGGTAAAGGCGCCGGTGATTTAAACTTATTTTGATTACCCCCTCGATGAATTAGTTTATGGGGCATTTTTATAAAATTGTGATAGGCTTGATGGTAGCTTTTTTAGGCTACTAATCCAACAAAAATTAAGATAAGGTATCAAAGGATTATCTAACTCGGTCCATCTCTTTAAGTTTGACTTACACCCAATCAAGCTTGGTTAATGGGGTTCCAGTTCCCCTTATGGAGTCTTTTACTAAGATCTAAAACCAAAGTTCGAATCGATGAACCTTAAGGCTGAAATTTCTGATGGGGGACCAAAAAGTTCCAAAAAGGGTTCACCACAAGTTACGAGTTGCCAGTTATGGGGTGGAATTGGTAAGTTTAAAAATTTCTCCATACGGTGGGGTCTAGTTCTTGAAACAAAGTTGGGGTTTTTTATGCGATACCTGAGATGCCGCTTTACACCTCCTACAGCTGTTGAAACTGATATAGAGTTTTACTAGATGGACGCCTTTAACAATTTATCGTGGGGACCATCAGCTTCTCAAATGCGGGTCGGTAATCAAACCCGACCCGATCCGTTTACCCAACGTACATCTAAAGATGGACCCCAAGTTGGGTTCAGAGGTTCCGGACCCGCTAGCCAAACCAGCCCACATAGTTCCGGCACCAATGCTGGGGAGTTGGAGATGGATCCTTTCGCCGATTTGGCCTGTTTTCAACCCCCTCAGAAGGGAAAGCCGATGCTTCAGAAACAGCTGGAGCGGAATGGGAACCTTCGTTCCCACACGGAAACCGAACCGGTTGGTAAACCGAACCCAACCGGATCTTTACCCGCCGTCACTTCAAAGGTCTCCGACCTCGATCTGTAAGCTTATTATTGCGCATTTTGGCTTAACCGTCGCTTAAGTTTCTTCGTTCTTTTGCGCTTTTTTGGGAGGGCTTATTTCAGCCCGGCGCCTTCTTTTTTCGGTAAATTTTTAGTTTGGTGGCCGGGTTTTGAGCTTTGACGCTTGTGTAGTTATTTTGGTCGGGGTTATTTTACGCTCATTTGTTTTTTAATGTTGCTTACCTATAAGATAAGTGGCGCGCTGGATTTGGAGTACCTTACCCCCCGATCCCAAAAGTCGCCGGCTTCTAGGGTACCTTGATTTAATCGGTTGGGGGCTGATCTGGTTTTATAGCCCTTTGATGGTTTCGATTTCGGTGCGCCTTCTCAAGATCCTATTAAGTCCAATTCGGCTGAAGAGGTGGATGATATTCTGGGGCTTCTCGGAAAACCCGTTGAGGAGGTTCAGCGTCTGCAAGGGTCCACCGGGATTTCAACTTTAGACGAGCTCGACCATAAACTTGCCAAGCTGGTGGCTTTAGGGCACGATATCGAGGTGGCCAAGCTATCGCTGGAGCTTAGCGCGGATAGAAGCGTCGAAGGGGCCCACGAACTCATCCTTCAGCACGAACGAATCGAGATGGAGTTTAGCCCTAGGCAAAGCTGTCAAACTTATGAGGCGGGAAGGGACTCGAACGGAGCTTCTCCGCCCGCCGGTTCCCGTTCTTACAATAGCACCCCTACTTTTTCACCCATCCCCTCATTATTCAAGCGGGAAGCGATTCTGAACCAGGCGGGGGAGATGGGGTCCTCGGTCCTCTCGGCGGCAAACTCCATCCTTTTGAAATCTAAACGGGCGTTGAGGTCCAAGTGGGAGGAGATTCAAGCTCGCTCCAGTAGCGGTCATGCCACACCGGCCTCCGCGTGGAGTGCTTCTGAGGCAGGCTCGTATTATGACGATCCTGGAGCATCGTTTTTCGCCGAGGATGACGAGATTAGCAAACTGGCGCAGAACAATGGTTTTGAAAAGAGCCCAAGGGTTGGAGCCCCACCCGGCACAGCACCGTCAGAGATTAAAAGCAAACCAAAACCACAGGATGCGGTTGAAGCTTCACAGGATCAGCTTTGCCAGAGCGACGAGGCGCGGCAGGCCGGGAACGCTAAGTTTAAGCTTGGACAGTACAGCGAAGCGATCGAGTTTTACAACCAAGCCATCGAACGCCTCCCCGCGGGCCACTCGCGCCAAATCTCGCTCCACAATAACCGGGCAACGGCGTGGGCCAAACTGGGAGACTTCAAGAACTCGGCGGCCGATGCCGATAGTGCCATCGGTATCCTAGGTGAGGATAGGCTCTTTATGCCCGAAACGCGGAACCCTGCCCAGGGGAGAGCGGGTCTCCCCTTGCGTGAGCTGTACGCTAAGGCGGTAACGCTCAAGGCGCGAGCCCTAGAAAATATGGAGAGGTATAAGGAGGCCGAAGCGACTTACACCCTCATTCTGGGCCTCGCCTCCCTATCTCTCGGCGCTCAAGCCCAGGAAGGCGTTCGGCGCTGCCGCAAGGCACTCCAATCTCAAGGCGGACCTAGCGCACCCCGCCCCATCCCGCCAGTTACCGTTTCTAGGTGAGCAACTAACCTGTGGCTAATACCATCGCAGCGCTGAAGTGGATGAGAGCGCCTCCGTCCGTAAGCTCCGAGCAAAGGAGGCTCAGTTGGCGGCCGAGGAGGCCCACCGCTTCGAGGTTGGGGACGAGGTTGAAGCTCGAGCTTTGGCTTGGCGGAGAGGGCGTGAAGGGAACCTTCGCGCCCTTCTCTCCTCGCTAGACTCACTCGTGTGGCCCGAGCTGCAGTGGAAGCGTGTTGGGCTCCAGGACCTTCTGGAGCCGAAGGCGGTCAAACGCCACTACCTCCGAGCGGTTGCCAAAGTTCACCCCGATAAGGTACTGCGCCTTTATTTACTCACATTATCCATCCAGCTCCCGGCGTCCACCCCCACCCAGCACAAGGTGTTGGCTGGCCATATCTTCAACTCGCTCAATTTGGCCTGGGAAGCGTTCCGCTCCGAGAACCACTGCTAAGCCTCCCACTTCAGCCTTGTCATTTGGAGTTTTGCTTCTGGTCGCGGTGCGAAGTTGGTTCCTCAAACTAGTCAATCTGGACACCTTTTAGAGTGCGGGTTTACCCTAGTCTAGTTTTCTCGTTGAACCCTTTAAGCCCCTTTGCCTTGTCACGTTTGAGTTTTGGTTGGTGATAGTTCTTTACCCTCAGAGACGATTCGCACTTAATTTACAGGCAATAAGCGACCAGAGCTGTTTAAACATTTGGAGATTTTAAAAGGATTATAAATTTTCCAACTCTAATTTTTAAATGGTTCACCTCTGTTGGAAATCGATGCCTTCTGACTTGAAGGCTTCAAATCGCTGAGCCATCTTATGCTCTAATGTAAGCTTACTGCGTTACAAGGTTCGACATTTACCGTGGTTTTTATTTCAAGGTTGGCTTTTTGCTAGGGTGGTTGAAACCGGTGCTTAGGCGGCATATTTCAACAACTCAGGGCAGTTTGCGCTTAACATGTAGTCTGTATGAAGCCAGAAACCTGGAAAGGAGGGAGAGGATCCCAAAGGTTTTTACCAGGAGATCTGTTCCTAATGGTGCCAGAGACTTGGTAGCTAAACTGCACTTAAAAAGATTATGCTTTAGCATGATTGGACTGGAAAGGCAGGGGAACTAAGACCTGGAATGAGATATTAGGATTGGGCAAAGGTGATAATATTAAACCCAAATAGCACCAACTTTAGGTTGACATGGGGGCTAGGTTGAGTAGAAGAAGCCATTTTTAAATTTTTGGCGGCGCTATGACAAAGGAGTAATAATACTAAAATAAGCGATCCAAGTGTCCACAGCTGCAGGGGTGAGGCAGATCAAAGCAAAGCTATAGGTTTAGCACCGGTGGGGTGGTAAGGCATCGATCCCAACTTTTATTAAGGTTTATAAGTGTTGGTGCCTGTTAAGTTTAGTTTACTACGGTAAGTTGAGGTGCATTATAAAGCTTTGGTGGAAGGGCAAGTTTGATCAAGGTCCTCAACTAGAAATTAGTCAACTCTATCAACTAGGTAAAATAAAACGCCGGATCATAGGGTGGATCTGACCAGATCTCAACTTTTCCCCCACCTAAACCCAACCTCCAGGAATAAATGATGAGTGGGGGCTCAGATCAGGTTTTGGGAAGTGGTGGCATCCGGCCAATGCAAGTGTGGTATATCATGAACCCTGTGTTGGGGTTTATAAAGGGCCCTATTATCTAACCTGATCAGCTTATAAATCTATCAGCTTGCCCACTTGGGTCAAGACCCTCACATGCAGGGGTATTTAACTCAGGGTCCATGGAAATACATCCATTCATGAGTGAAAATACTAGATTTCAGTTTGCAGTTAGTGAAAATAAAGATAATAAATTGAGTTTATATAATCCAAGCTCATCAACCCCCTGAAATCTTTCCAAGGGCCTTTGGTTAAGAACCTGTCATGGTTAAATGATATGATAGTGGGGACCAACCCCAAGGATAAGGCTGGGTGACAGGAGGCCCAGAAGGTGAAGCTTCATGCCCTCCCTGACCTCAGGCACACAGTAGACCAACGCCGGGTACAAGCCAAAATGCCCAGGTTGATACTAGTGAGGTGCCTGATGCCCAGCCCCTTCCAATGGCCCAGGCGTTAAAATGGACAGTTTACTCTATTAATGCTGATGGTTCAATTTGGTTTGTTGAGGAACAGGGTTTTGAAACCTGTTCCATTTATGAAATTATATGTTTGGGTTGGATACAACTTCATTTGATTACTCAAGTGAAGTCAGTGTCAGTGTATTCTACCAATTCAGATGGGAGTGTCTGCCTATTGTGAATCAGTGCTTGGGACCACTTTGACAGACCTCAAATTACCCTGATGATATTTAAACTTGACTTTTGTGCCCAACATTCTTTGTTGGTTGACTTTCCCAATAAACTTTTTCTATTTTCCAGTTATCTTATTTATGTTCTCCAGGACAATCCTGTGCGCAGACCTCTTCAAGGAGGTCTTGCACTATATTAAATATTCCATATTGTATATGATTAGGCTATCCCCTCATGCTTCATTGGGTCACCCAGGTTCCCTCCAACCTGGGATGCTTACCCCTTCTTCCCTAGTGCACCGTGTTGTTGTTGGTTGGTTATTTATTAATACAATTGCACTTCTTTACTTAAGTTATTATTGCTCCAGCACCCTCTGCTGGGCTCTAGTACCTTTTGTAATAATGGCTAGTTCCCTGGTGTTGGCCCTGTGCACCAAGAACTACCACACTGGGAACAGGAGAGTTATAGACACTCTCCTTACATTAGTCAACCAACCTTTTAATTTTATGTGCGCAAACTTTTGTGTGGGACTTTTCCAAAGTGCAAATGGTGGGTGCCGCTGTAGGCTTTGTCTGTGGTCAGCTGCACCATTGTTTCTCTTTTTCCCAAGGGTTGAAGCATCTTGGCATTATTTTGGCTGCCTTCAACTGGAAAGTACCCACCCTTCATGCTTGTACCTGGTGGATACGGATGCTTTTGGGTCCAAAAGTCATGATTCCCTGACTTTCCGCCAAAATTCACCAATTTAATTTAAATAAACAAGGTTTACTTTGGCAGCACGTTCTGATGATGTCAGCAGAATTGGCGCAGATGGGCCTGTGTATGTTGGCCTTGGATGACGTCAGGCATTATGTTGCTGTTAGGGGAATAGGGTCATTCACGTCTAAATTGCATTTATAACAAAACCTCACCTATAACTCTAAACCATTTATTTGCTCTTATGGCCTAGACGAGGACTCTATTCCTGTATATCAGATTACAACTGAGAACCCTCGTTTGACCTCTACCATGATCCATGGCACTCAGGAAGTGGGAAAAGAACTTTGTTTCAAATAAGATAAAGTATATGCACCTGCAGAAGGTGAGGTGGGATATGTGGCCTCATTAGTAAGAGTGGCTAACTATCCCTCCCCCTTCTTTGATTCCAAAACATACCCTGATGGCTTGCTCGAGCCAGAGGAGGAATTTTCTGGTGATTTACCGGCGTTTCCTTCTTTAAATAAAGATCATTTGGGGTATTTTCTACTGACTGCTATCCTTTCCTCCCCTTTAGGTAAAATCAGCACAACTACTCTGGTGATACTGGTGCCTCTGCTAACTTTATGGACCTGTGCCTAGCTGACTACCTTGGGATGAGTTACTTTCAAGGTGGTATGGTTAAGGGAGTGGCGTCCCTAGGCAATCCCAATCTGTAGGTCGTTGGGACAGTGGACTATCTGGTTGGCAAGTACCACTTTTCTGATCACTTTCAAGCTATCAAAAGCCTCTTGTATCCTATCATTTTGGGCTTGAAGTGTTGGCGGAAGTCTGACGTTAGAACCAACTTGAAAGAGATTACCCTATCCCTAATATTAAAAATTGGTTACACATTTGTTGTTCCTTTGTCTGAGGCTGATGCTCAGGGAGACTTGCCCCATTGGCCCCACTTTCACACCTTTAGCCTTGCCTCTATGCTGAAGCCCACAGTAATGGTTCCCCTACCTTCTTGTTTGGAGGGTTTTGAATCTTCCTTTGATGCAGCATCAGCTGATGCACTACCTGATCATTCTGAGTATGACAGTGACTTCAAACTCACTGCGGATCTGGTGCAGATTTCTTCCCCTATTTATCCACTAACTATCCGGGAGGAAGAGGCATTAGATGTGTGGGTGAAAAAATAGTTAGTCAAAGGCGCGATTTTTCAGCATACCTCCCCTGTATGCTCCCCACTTCTCTTTGTTGAGAAGGCTGATGGTGCTCTACACCCATGTGTAGACTATGAGAACCTCAACAATGTCATTTTACCAGATCTACATCTCATCCCTTTGGATTCACAGATTGCACGCTATGTGGAGAAGGCTAAGGTCTTTTTCTAGCTGGATTGCCTCAATGCGTTCAATCAAATTCGGTTTAAAAAGGGACAGGAGTGGTTAACTGCATTCCATACCAGGAAAGGAATATTCCAGTTTGGGTCATGCCCTTTGGGCTTAAGAATACCCCTGCTATATTTCAACGCCGCATTGATGCAGCGTTGGGGGACTTGTTGGGGGTATGCGCGGTTGCTTACATGGACAATATCCTGTTGTTTTCCCCTGATTATGAGTTCCATGCAATACACCTTCAGCAAGTGGTGGAGAGGTTAAGAGAAGCCCACCTCACGCTAAAGATCAATAAATGTGAGTTTTCAAGTCTCAGGTCATCTTCCTGGGCAACGTCATGTTTGACTAAGGACACATGATAACTCCAGACAAGGAGAAGATGATTTGTGAGTGGCCTACCCCCACTTCAGTAAAAGAATTGAGGAGTTTTTTGGGGACGTGTACGTTCCTCAAGAAGTTCACGCCAAACCTTCCTGAGGTGGCAGCGCCCTTGTATAGGGCTAGTGATGCAAAAGTGCTTCAGTGGTCCCCCACTTTGGAGGATGCCTTCCAAGCTGTGAAGTGCACCCTGTTGTCCACGTCCATCCTTTGCCATGTTGACTTTTCCAAAGAGTTCATTGTGTCTACTGATGCCTCCAACTTCGCCATAGAGGCTGCCTTGTTACAAGTAGGCGAAGATGGGATAGAGCATCATGTGGGATATTTTCTCGGAAAATGTCTCTGCCTTAGTTGAATTATGCATATATGACAAAGAGTTACTAGCAGTGATGGAGGCGCTGACTTATTGGTGTCACCACTTACATGGCTCTACCCAACTGTTCCATGTATGTACAGATCACCGTGCCTTGCTGTACTACCACGCCCCTCATGTCCTAACCCCACGGCAGACACATTGGCATGAGACCCTTGTCTGATTTGCCTTTTCTTACAAATTCACCAAGGGCAAGGCTAATGGTTTGGCGGATGCTTTGAGCCGCAACCCTGCTTTAGCTTCTGATCCAAAGGAGGTAGAAGTCCATAACACACAGGTGATGATTTCTCCAAGTAAAATTTTGTCTTAACTTTCCTCTCACCCGGCCAATGGGCCAGCGCTTGCACCTCTGGAAAATGTGGAGAAATATAGTATGTTCAGAAAGGGTAGTCCTTTCTCAGCCACTATCAGCTGAATATACTATAAGACTTGCTAAGAGCGCTTTGAATCAAGAGGACCTATCCAGGGGTTATCATGTGAAGGATGAGATGGTGTGGTTTCAGGGGCGCCTATGGGTTCCTGCTGGACCACTGCGCCTGGAGATCATCCAGGACCATCATGACGGAATCACCGTTGGTCATCCTGGAAAAGCAAAGACCTTGGAATTAATACAACGTACCTATAATTGGAAGAGCTTGCCTGCTCAGGTGGGGCGGTATTGTAAAGAGTGCCTAATCTGCAATCAAATAAAACCAATTGGCAACCTTTAGAGGGGTTGTTGGTACCAGTCCAAAAGGCTGAAGGGCCCTGGACTTCCCTATCAGTGGATTTCATTGTGGAGTTACCTGCCTCTGATGGTTACGATGCTAATGGTGGTGGAGGACCGTTTTACGAAGTTCGCCCACTTTATTCCATAAAGAACAACAATAACTGTGGCTGAGATGGCTAGGCTCTTCGTCACTCATGTGTTTGCGCTCCATGGGGTTCCCCAAGAGGTTATCAGTGACTGGGGACCCCAGTTTATCTCTGTCTTTAGAGAATAGTTGTGTAAGACTCTTCAGATTAGCCTTTGACATTCAAATTCCTATAACCCCCCAATCAGATGGGCAGACTGAACGAGTGAACCAGTGCTTGGAACAGTTCCTGCGGTGTTAGACCGCCGCGGATCATTCAATTTGGGTTTATCACCTTCCTATGGCCCAATTTAATTACAACAACACGTTGCATTCTTCTATCAGTTGTTCCCCTTTTTTCGCCAACCATGGCTTTAACCCCGCCTTTAACATGGAGCTCAGCTGTGGATCTAAGGTTAAAGCGGTGGTAGACTTTGCCAAAACTATCAAGAAGGTCCACCAGGGGGTTTCCACAAGTTTGGAGGCGGCAATGCAAGTGTATCAGGAGAACGCTGATGGTAAGTGCTGAGTGGGTCCCATGTACAGGGAAGGGGATCTCGTGATGCTTGATGCTTGTAACATCCCTATCAAGCAGCCATGCAAGAAGATGGGACCAAAGATGATTGGCCCTTACCGCGTTGTTAGAATGGTGGGCCATGGCTCATACCAGTTAGAATTTTCTTCTTCGTTTTGGATCTTCTCTGTCTTTCATGAGAGCAAATTGACGTTGTTTGAGGGCCCCCACCAGAGACTCCTGAGGCCTATCTCGTGGATGGGCTCCAGAGTGGGAAGTGGAAGAGATAGTAGCCTCCCACCGTGTTAAGAGAAGACTTGAGTATCTGGTATCTTGGAAGGGGTTTGACGCTGCAGAGAACAGTTGGGCCCCAGAACGTGACTGTGTGCATGCCCAAGATCTGATTGAAGCTTTCCATAAGCGTTTCCCCCAGGCCTCTAGATCTCAACCTGAACTGACCATTGCCGCAATTAAGTTGGCCCCAGCCCACAAAAACTTTTCCCTAGCACAAGCCCCTGGAGGGGGGTTGAGCCCCATCGGGAGGAGAGGATAATGTCATGGTTAAATGATATGATAGTGAGGACCAACCCCAAGGATAAGGCTTGTTGACTGGAGGCCCAAAAGGTGAAGCTTCAGGCCCTCCCTGACCTCAGGCACACAGTAGACCAACGCTGGGTACAAGCCAAATATGCCCAGGTTGGTACTAGTGAGGTGCCTAATGCCCAGCCCCTTGCGTTGGCTCAGGCGTTAAAACGGACGGTTTACTTTATCAATGCTGAAGGTTTGATTTGGGTAGTTTAGGAACGGGGTTTTGAAACCTGTTCCATCTATGAAATTACGCGTTTGGGTCGAATAAAACTTCAATCAATTACTTGAGTGAAGTCAGTGTCAGTGTGTTCTACCAATTTAGATGGGAGTGTCTGCCTATTGGTGAATCAGTGCTTAGGACCTCTTTGGCAGACCTGAATTACCCCAATGATGTTTAGATTTGATTTTTGTGACCAACATTCCTTGTTGATCGACTTCTCTCAATAAGCTTTTCCCGTTTTCCCATTATTTTATTTATGTTATACAGAATGATGCTGTGCGTGGACCTCTTAGAGGAGGTCTTGTGCTATGTTAACCATTCCATTTTGTATATGATTAGGCTATCCCCTCGTGCACTGTTGGGTCACCCAGGTTCCCTTCAACCTGGGATGCTCACCCCTTCTTTCCTTGTGCACCGTGTCATCATTGTTTGGTTATTTATTAATACGATTGCACTTCTTTACTTAAGTTGTTATTGCTCCAGCACCCTCTTCTGGGCTCTAGTGCCTTTTGTATAACGGCTTGTTCCCTGGCGTTGGCCCTGTGCACTAAGCGCTACCACGCTGGGAACAAGAGTGTTATTGACACTCTCCATACAGACCTGTCCTCTGGGGATAGAGATGAGTGGGGGTCAGATCAGGTTTTTGGAAGTGATGGCATCCGGCCAGTGCAAGTGGGTATGTCATAAGAAACTTAGTGTTGGGATATTAATAGGACCATATTATCTAACCTGATTCGATTATAAATCTATTGGTTTGCCCACTTGGGTCAAGACCATCACATTCAGGGGTATTTAACCCAGTTTCCGTGGAAATACATCCATTTATGAGTGAAGAAGATACTAGATTTCAGTTTGAGGGTAGTAAAGATAAAGGTAATAAATTGAGTTTCTATAATTTAAGCTCATAGAATTTCTGAAAATATTCTATGGACCCCCAGTTAAGAACCCCTGCTCAAGTGGATATGGGAATTAGCATTTTAGATGATAACTAATGTTATTGAAATATCCTTAACACATATTAACTAAACCACCGGGGTTTAATTCTAATAGATACCAGTATTTTGTTGGGGATGATCCTTAACAATAAACAAGTTGTTCACTTATCAATCTGTAATTGATAATTTAATTATCTTGTAGGACCCAATCAGAGTTTGTTGCCAATTGATTAAGATGTTGACTGGTTGCTAGGCATTGACAATACTTTTGTTAGCACCAACTTGCAGTTTAGCCTTTTGGACAATGTGAGCTGCTGTTAATGGGTAAAATGTGTTATTACCTAATCAGGCTGCTAGCTTGATGGTGTTATCCAATTAGGTTGGATGAGGTATTGAGACACAATACCTCCAAATCCAGCTTATGGCATATTGTTGTCTAGTCATAGTGGATACTAACTAGATGGATGGATGAGTAGATACCTCATTTAAGTTGAGCAATTTATGGAGGGTGAATTTATCAGTGACAGCTGCTGTTTCTAATTAGTTCACCAACTGAAGAGTTGGGTGCTGAATTCACTCATATATTCCCTCAATAAAAAATAAAAAAGCATACATTTTTAGTAGAACTTCATTTTAGATATTTTTCTCTATCTAATTATCAGGCGTTCTCTACAGCTCCTGTATCAAGAGATAGTGAGAGAACCTGTGAACCAAATAGTGGCCTAAGTTCTATCAGGAGGAAGGTAGAAGTTCCCCTGAAAGTTGCTAAACTACAGGTAGTAAGTTAAGTTCTATTGAAAGGGAAGAGTTCCTTTGGCCATGATGTTGCCAACTCTAGTGGAAGCGTTGTAGAAATAGGATTTAACTTGTTGATTGGAGATTTATCAAAACCTTCACAGTGTGCTTAAGGAAGGTTGCCAGTTTGGTTCTAAGGAGAAACTGGAGCTGAAGAAATACATTGGGTTATGGAAACTCAGTCTAAGATAGACTAAATACCAGTATCACCTACCAACATACCTTTTATCAATTTATACATCATCAGTTATTGGTTGCACACATCAGAATCTGTGCATAAACTTAAGCACTAAGTGAGCAACAAAGCACAAAAGTTTACATTGGGTGCTCACTAAAAAGTGTTATCGTTTAGCCGCAGCTCTCAGAAGTTTCCACCTGGTATGTACCTGATACAATATAACCAATGTTTTATAGGCTATAAATATTGGTAGCCATTTTTTTGAGAAAGCACGCAAGCCCAAGTCCACTTTGGTATGCACTTCACAGTTTACCATGGAATCATCCAAGGCGCTAAGCAACAGGAATAATGATGGCTCCAATGCCATCTATCCAACATGGAGCAACCGATCTAGTGATGAAATATGACCAGTATGTGCACCATGATGCTCAAGATGCTTTTAAGATGAATAACTCAAAAGTTGGAATAATATATATCTTTATATAAAAACTTGGGAAAGGAAGACAAAATAATCCAGTACCCTCACAAGTGAGGACACTGGCCTATATAAGGAACTTGAGATTTGGAGTTTAATGAAATGCTTTTTTAAGGCTGCATCCTATTACTGGGTTGCAGGTATCTGATTTTTTAAGGCTGCATCCTATTCTTGGGTTGAAGATATCTAATTTTGACTTTTACAGGATAAGGTTGGATTGTAAGATGGTCACAAAAAATTTTGGTTGGGTGAGGTGATGAGGTCTACCATGATTATCTGTTTCTAATTAAACAGAGGAATATTTAAAAATATTTTAAATTGAGATGCACTCCATATGTGGCGACCTTAGGATTGTAATAGGTTTGACCAATTATCAGGATACTATAAATTTAATTACCTATTTCTCTAATTTAACTAATAAGTATATAGTGGATTCAATTGGTATGCAATTAGTTTACCACGCAGGCCCTGCTTTTATATGGAGTGGCCTACAGTATTAATTTACTACGAATCAAATCTAAGTTCCCCACTGGCACATTTCTCATTTCCTAAACTTATTGGCTATAAAGCTGTGACCTCAATTACTAAATCACATATTTTAATTTTAACAATTTATTCTACATTGCCCCATACTGGCGTAAAATCATTGATAATTGGGGCCTATATTTGTTATGGCCATCTGCCAGTAATTTAAATACATCCACCATATCGCATCTTTTATGGAAATTCCTTGAGATTTAGTTGAATACTTTCTGACCCAATTTGAATAATATGAATTTTGGTCTGCCATTTGCAAGTGCTGCTTAGTAACCATGAAAAGCATTAATATGATCTCTCTTAGTGAACTCATATCTGAAGGGGATTGTCAATGGTAAGGGGATCTTTTCCTGAAGAAGCTTGATGAGCTTATCTAGAAGTAATACCATTAGTGAGCCTTGGGCCACTGGCATTATCTGATACTACAGTGTGCTACTTTGTTTTGCTTAATTAAATAACCCTATTATCATTTATAAGGCTTTTCTGTTGAATTTTTGGTAAAGGTAATGTCCTCATACCGTAATTTGTACTTGGAATAAAAATTTACTGTTTCAGGTTATCATCAGCAAACAACACTAATAATATTTTAACTGCACAGGTTCAATTTTCTTGTGCACTTTGTCCGCGTTGTATAGTATATTAGATTATCAGTTAATAATAGTATGACGACTATTATCTGTAGTTGAGTATTAATTCTTATATCTCAGTCCAACGCTCAGCCAGTATTCCCAATTAAATACTTGAGATGTCATGATCTAGTAATTTTTTCCCTCCTTATGTCCAACCCAATCTTCGCTGAGATTCCCTGGTGACAGTCTCTTCAGTCCAACACACAGTTGGCAGAAGTACTCAGTTGTGTCTCCTTCTTCTCAAGATCCCCACCCAGATCTTTACTCTTTTCACTAGGAGCCTCCCAATTATTGCACACAGCAATAATATCCTTGAGAAGAATAGCACAATTGAAAGCTGATAATAGTTTACTACTTAAACAATATACCAGATAAAACAACTATAGAACTTTCTATCTGTTCTCATAAATACTATTTTCTACTAAATGCTGTTTTTACTATATTCTGTTTTTTATTATAAGTGAATCCTAGAGATTTTATAGTGGAGATTTGGTCATCTAACCCTCAGTTGACACCTCTTCGATGAAATGGCAGCTTTTGCTGTTGAATCATCCATCCTTGTCTTGGCCGCAATGGTTTTCCTCATCCTGGCTAGTATTCCATCCTTGGCCATCCTTGAAACCTAAATGGAAAGAGTCAGAAAACGTGTCCCTAACGTTTACTCTTGATCCAAGTGAACCAACCACTTCTGGCTAGCGACCTGCTTAGGTAATGGTTATTTATTACCCATTAAGGTAGGTCATGCACCAACTGATTGATTCGCTAGTTGCAGGCGGCATCACTCGCCTCACACCTTGCTATTTATTCCCAATCAGTCGGTGATGAAACCTGACTGATCCCAATTGGTACACCTGATAGTTAATCACTATCAGATGCCCCTATTTCGTCAGCAACTTCACCCGATGATATCTTAAGTATTCATCTGGATTGATCCCCAATGGATATGCCCAGGCGAATATCCCAAAATCCCTTAAATGTAGTTACTCCAAAACTCAGGCCAACCAAACTCCAATTCACTTCGCCTTAGGGAATTATCCCCTAGCGATTCCTGGTAATATAGCAGGCTAGGAATATGGGAAAAAATTCCAACACATCCCCCCTCTTGCCTAGATTTCCAGCGAGAAAAGGGCTGGGGCATGAGAACATTGATTTAGACACTTGGCCAAATACTTCATTGGCTCAAGTGGAGTATGATCATTAGTAATCAACGCTTCTTAGGATGACCTTTGGCATGCGGCGCTCTTTCTCTTCCTCCTTGCTACCTCCTACTCAGAGCGTGGTCCCCATGATCTATTGTTGTGCTGGACTGGTCAATTTACTCATGACAATATTAGTCCCAGGATCTAGTTTTCCCCCCATCAGGGCATATGAACCGCTGTCATATTCAGGATTCTTGGTCCAGTGTCCTCAATTTCCTAATTTTCTCCTCATCCTAGACAGGAGATTCTTGCCATTGATGTTCATTTTTGAGGCTCAATTAAGAATACTTATTTTTATTCGCCCTTGTTATTTCTCTCATAACCTCTTGGATTAAGTCATTCCTAATTCTTCTCTTGGATAGCTTATCCCATTAATTTTGAGATTAATTTTTCCAAATTTGGAGCTTAATGGATTGAAGTGTGTATAATGTCAACTTCCATATAAGTCTGACATCCCCCCTCTTGTCCAGCTCATATGTCAAATTCTGAGTCATAATACCAGCAGCTTCTGAATAGTTTATCTGATCAAGACCTCCAGCTCTTCCAGCGGATGAGTCAGGATGCATGGCAGAACCTCTTCTATTGTCCTTCCAAGACTCATACGCCTAATCTGGCACCAGCAGCTAGTCCTTCTGTAAAATTACCAGAAATGGTAACCAATCCTTTCAAAACCAGGCTTGTGATCATTCCAAAAAGCTCTCAGCCGATTCTTACTCTGTAGTCAATTCTAGAGTTGGATTTCAAAACTCTCCTGGATTCAGCTCCTTTCACTGATTCACCGACCATTGTCATGGATGCTCCAGAGATTATGCCATTTGCTCTTGATCGCTTGTTTCTTTCCAGGTCAGACCTGCTTCCTGAGTTCCTCTTCCAACTCAGACAATATTAAAAACCTGCTGTCCTGGCTACCAAGCTCACCATTGGTAACAGTATTCATTTTGAGCTCCCCTACGCTGAACTCTAGGTCCAAGTCACTGAGGCTTTGTCCCTAGCGCTGAATCCCTCTGACCTTGGTAACATCCTGGATTGGGCTACCGCCGCTTATGCTCTTCGCTTTGCTGGCCAAGTTCTTTGAAGTTGGTCCATGAAGATTCCAGCCTCGCCCAGGTTTCACCACTCTTTCAGCTTCAGTTTCTGAGAAGCCCATAGTAGTCGCATGCAGGATTCCATCCACTCCCTGAACAACTATCTCTTCGCCGGTGCTTCCCATCAGTATCTTCTGGTGATGGCGTTGGTAGGGGGCATGATTTGGCAACCCCCATCAAGCATCCCTTGTTCACTGCCAGCCCATATGTCTGGTGTTCTTGACAAAGCCTGTCGCCAGGCGCTCAAGACTAATCTTCTGGCTCCATTACCATATTGGGATTGCTCAGGGTTATTCGCTGACTGCCTCTTCTTATACTGTTGCTTTCCTCCCCGCTCCAGGATTTTGCGATTGGCTTCTTCTAACATTTCAATTTCCCTTCCCTAATCACTTTCTCGCAGGTTCTGTCCACTCAAAGAACATGGTTTTGTGTAGGTCTAGCCCTTGCTAGCATCTGATCTCACATCAATTTCGATGGGCTGTTCATTCCTACCACAATCCATCCTCCCTCCCCCAAGAGGCGAAATAGGTGGAATCATCCTCATATCAAGGACAATTAATAAAAATAAAATATTATAAAATTATATTGGTTTTTCTCTGCAGTTTATAATCTTTTTTCCAATTTTTTTATCAATTTTTTATTTTTATTCTTCTTTTTTCCATGAGACTTGACCTTGTTTTGGTTCAGTGGACCATCTTTTTATTTTTATTTTTTCCCCAAACTGGGTCCTGGGTACTTAAACCTGCCAGTTTTCTATGGTTCAGAGGTCCTTTTTTCAGACTTAACCATCTAGATTAGTTCAGAGGTCCTTTTTTTAGACTTGACCTAATCATTAGGACATGGCCAACTTAATGGTTCATCAGTCCTTTTGGAACTCTTTTAATCTTTTAATTGATCTATTGCTTCAAATACTTAGCATGGACTCGATTCACTACTCTTCCATCCAAGAGATCCTTGATGGAGTAGGCATCAGTTGCCATCTTAGCAATAACTTCAAATGGACCTGACCACAATGCATCTAGCTTGTTTCTTCTTCCAAAACCATGCATATCGCAATAGGCAACTCTTACACTTATTCAATATTCTTCTAAGGCCGCTCAGTTCTTATTGTCCATCAAATTTGCTTGTATCCTTTTCTTCAATGTAGTAATAAATGCTTGTTGTTGCATATTGATCAATATATTCATCAGTCGGTTCAAATACTGTTTGACACTCATCCCCAATGTAGTTCCACCACCAAATATAAAATCGGCGGCAACGTGGCCTTTCTTCCATACAAAAACTCAAAAGGCGTTTTTACTGTTGCCATAAGATGACTGATATTGTAAGCAAATGTCACCAAACTCAGGTACATTTCACATGCAGAAGTTCTTCCTGAGACCAGCTTCTTCAGCGTCACAGCCAGCGTTTCATTCACTTGTTCTACCAGTCCATTCATCTCCAGCTGGTAGGGTACAGACATGACTCCTCTGATCCCCATTATCTCATTCAGTTGCAGGATCACATGCGATGTGAAGTTTGTCCCATTATTGCTAAGCAAGACCTGCGGGCATCCATGTTGAAATACTACCTGATCCAGGATGAACTTTGAAGTGCTGGTAGCGTCTACTTTCGCCAGGGCCTTCATCTCAACCCATATCATCAGATGGTCAATGGCAACTATGATGTACGTGACTTCCCATGTGCTCATCATCAACGGTCCCATCACATTGATGGACACTGTGTGCCAGGCAAATCCATGGCAGACCAGTCAGTATCCAGTTGTATTCTTATTTGGGTTGTGCAGCTGGCACTCCATGCAACAAGCTAGATAATCTGTGACATCATAGTTGATGGATTCCCAGTAATAGTACTGGTGAATATGATCATTTATTTTCCTCAGGCCAACATGACCGACAACCTTATGAGCAGCTTGTACAATAACTGCTCTTTCTGACAGCTTCAGGAATAATAACCGCTTCCTGTTAATCATCTTAAATACTTGTCCATCCATGGCCTCAGTGTTTTCCATCACTTTCCAAAGCGCACCTTGGATTACTTGGGGCTCATTCCCAATTTCTCTGTCAACCATTCTCTGGAATAGCTCATCCGCCTGTGGGTATACCATATGGACCATTGGTAACTGCGATAAGCCATCCACATTCTGGTGAGAAGCCCCCACTTGGTGGACAATCTCACAATCATAAGCTTGGAGCTTAAGTGCCCATTGGGCCAGTCGTCCTTCTGGCTCTCTCAAATTGTGAAGCCAATGCAACAAAGAGTAGTCCGTCACCACTTTAAAGTGCGTTACATGGATGTACACCCAGAACTGCTTGCATGCATAAATGAGTGTAAGGCATTCACACTCAGTTACGGTGTAGTTCCTCTCAGCGGCTGAGAGTGTCTGGCTCACATACATCACCGGATGTTCATCCCCAAGTTCATCTACTTGGCTTAGTATGGCGCCAATCGCCATCAACAAAGCATTGGTTTGAATAATAAACTTCCAATCGAAATTTGGATATTTCAGAATTGGAGAATCCATTAAACACTGGCGTAGCTCATCAAAGGAGTCCTAGGCCTCTTCATTACATATAAATCCTTTTTTTGGATCCTTCAATAGATGGAATAAGGGCTCAGCTATTTGGGTGAAGTCCTAAATAAATCTTCTATAGTATCTGACCATCCCAAGGAACATTTGGATGTCTCAGACACTCTTTGGCACAGCCATGCGTTCTATGGCTTCTATCTTCTGGGTTGGCGGCTTCAATCCACAGGAGTTGATTACAAATCCCAGATATTCCAACTCTTTTTAAAGAAGTGGAAGTTCCCAGCTTAATCTTCAGGTTAGCCATGGACAGTCACTTTTAATACTTCTTCCAAGTGGTGTAGGTGATCAGTAAACGTCCTACTAAACACGTTGATATCGTCCAGGTATACCAGGATGCACGACAACTTCAAGTCGCTAAGTATGGCGTCCATGGCCTTCTGGAACGTTGCAGGCGCATTACATAGACCCTGGGGCATCATCGTCAGTTGGTATAGACCCTGCGCGGTATTGATCGCGCATTTTTCCTGGTCTTCCTTTGGCAAGTCAATTTGCCAATATCCCAAGATCAGATCCATTGTGGAGAGATACTTCGCTTCTCTCAACTGGTCTAGCACATTGTCGATCCTCAGTAGGGGATATGAATCCTTCTTCATAATTTTATTCAGCTTTTGGTAGTCAATCACCACCTAGTTGGAGCCATCCTTTTTCTTCACAATTGTAATCAGACTCACCCGGGGACTTGATGACGGAACTAGAAGCCCATGCTTCACTAGTTTGCTGATTTCATCCTCCACTACCGCTTTGGAGGCTTTCAATCTTTGGATCAGTCTCATTCTGATCAGCAAATTTTCCCCGGTGTCAACCTTGTGGATCACATCTCTTGCACATCCTAAATCGTGATTGTCCTGAGTGAACACTTCCCAATACTTTTCAAATTAGTTTAAGCACCTCCTTTTGCTAGCCTTCCGACAGATCAGCGAGTTGCTCTTGATCAACCAATAGGTTGATACTATTGGCTACCCCGGCCAGTAATCCCATATCATCAAGGGTCCCAAAATTGTGGGATTTCCTCAGTTTGGCTGTCAGGATTAGATGAACAAAATGAAGATCTGATTCTTCTCAATCTTCATCAGTTTTTCACTTTAATTCGCCAGGAGAACTCGAATTTCTCCATGGCCTGGCATTATTATCCCAGGAGCCACCAAAGCTCCACTCTGGACTTCTTCCAGGGGCTTCCAACCTCCCCATACAACAGCTCAGGTATCTCCAATTTCAACCCCATGTTGACTATCATCTGTGATCCTGGCAGTATGGTCTTCTCATTCTTGATCCTCAGTGGAATTCCCAGGTTCTCTAGGATTTCTGCCAGCATTTCTCGTCGCTTCCTACCAACTAATTGGTACTGAATTGGGACAATGCCATCATTGTATATTAGATTGATGAAGTTGTTTCTCTGATTCAGCGGAGCTTCACCATCATTCTGATATACCAATGATAACGTCTGACCCAATATGGTCAACGTATTATCCTCAAAGTTACATTTAACTCTGTATTTATATAGAAACTTCGTTCCAATCAGAATGTCATAGTTTTGGTTGGCCAAAACTCTTGCTGGCGCAGATACCATAATGACCCAAATTGTAGTGGTAATGCACTATATGCTCCATAGGAGACGGTGGTGTTCAGCCCAGCTGTCCCATATTCCTTCTTATGTTCCAAATCTGGTGAGATCTTCATCCTCTTTACCATCTTGGTTGAGACAATATTGATGGGCACTCCGCTGTTGACAATCACCCTCACTCACACTCAATTCACTTGTATGTCTATATATGTACACTTGGAGTATTGCAATATAGTGTTTACTGAGTGAAAAGCGGCATCATTTGACAAATTGAGGGTGTGAATAATTTGCGCTGATAAATCAGGAAATGATTCCTTTATCATTCTTAGGGGGATCAACAAATTAGCCTCATTTAATTGGAATTTAGATAATTCTTCAGAATTCTTGGCAGTTTAAATCTTGTCCACCTGTTGTCAGGCATATGGCCGGGCAACTTCCTTGATTATCTCAGGGTCAATTCTCTTCACCCCATCTCTGGTCACGGCATTTACATCCAAATTGACCACTTGATACAGCTGATCCAGTTCTTCATCTATGAACAAATCGCAAATATCAATTTTCTCAGTCATAATGTCAGGAGGAACAGGCTTCTCCGCAGCTCTAGACTGTTCCACATCTAGGCCGTGGGCCCTTTTTCAAATTTCTTGGTGGCAGCTGACTCTTTCGCCTGGACCACATTGGTCTGATCCTTCAACTTCTTACAGTGCATGGCAAAATTCCCTTTCCCACCACATTGGTAGCAGACTTTTTCCTTCTTATTCAGCCATCTGAATTCTTCAGGCTTATTCCCCATCACAGTTTGGTTGGCCATCTCTTTAGCTCCTTCATTTCCCTTCATATGATTCAGTTTGCATAATGGATTGGATTTGAAGCTTCTATTTGGGGCATCAAATGTTGCTCCCAAAATCTTCAAATTATCTACCATTTGTGAAGTAGTTATTTCTGTCGCAAACATGGAAGACATCATGTGATGAAAATTGCAATAGGGCCAAGGGCCGCTTGCAAGGTGATTCTGGCATTGAAGTCATCCAGTACTTTCTCCCTGACCATGATCTGCGACTCCTGGTAAAACCAATCCGCGAAGCTTGCTAGAGGCTCTTATTTATGAAATTAGATTTCCATAAATTCCAGTTTGCACTTTGACATGCACATCGGACTCCCAAATTCTTTCATGATGGCTGCCTTTACCTCAGCATATGACCAGCTGTCCCCCTCCAGGTGAGGTAACACTAAGTTCTGACAGTCAGTGTCTAGGCAATTCATGACCGTCAACGCCTTTTGATGATCCCCTTAGCCATACATGGTCATATCAAACAGTCAGAAAAACGCTGGGGCGTTATCCTTATGGAACGTTGCTAATTTTGGCGTTGCCTTAATTTCTTCCAATTTATCTCTGACCAATTCTCTAGGTTTGGCCACTCAGCTAACTTGAGGAGTAATCTTGGGGTTTATCTCTGAAATGGCAGCAAAATTGGGAAGCCTGGCTCTTAGGGTATTTGACTTCCCAAGTATTGTGTGAGGACTTCTTTCTTTGACATCACTTGCTGTATCAAGATCACAAGCACATTTGTGAGCTTTAAGTTCCTCCACCTGTTTGATCAGTCGCTCTTTATCCATACTGAAATTTATCAATTGAACGCGATCCACTTCTCACTATGTTTTCAGATATAAGACCTCTCAAATGAGGTCCCCTTCTTTCTTCTTCAACAAAGTTACTTTCCCAAGTAACTCATTCCCAAAACTCGCAACTTTATTTATCCCTTCCTCCACCTTGGCGACTCATTCTTCCAAGGCTGCGAATTCCCAGTGATCTGCTAAGTTTAGGGCATTCTGATTCACAGTAGCTAACTCAGTCCACAGTTTTCATAACTCATCTTTGTACAATATTCCTATAAATTCTATAACTCAACTACTCCTGTAGTGAGCACCAACTTGTAAAAATTTACTTAAGGGGTCATTATCGGCAAATAACCCTAGTAATCTTTTTACTGCACAGGTTTGGTTTTTTGTGCACTTCATCCGCTTTGTATAGTATAATAGATTATCAGTTAATAATAGTATGATGACTATTATCCGTAGTTGAGTATTAATTCTTATATCTCAGTCCAACGCTCAGCCAGTATTCCCAATTAAATACTTGAGATGTCATGATCTAGTAATTTGTTCCCTCCTTCTGGTCAACCCAATCTTCGCTGAGATTCCCTGGTGACAGTCTCTTCAGTCCAACACATAGTTGGCAGCAATACTCAGTTGTGTCTCCTTCTTCTCTAGATCCCCACCCAGATCTTTACTCTTTTCACTAAGAGCCTCCCAATTATTGCACACAGCAATAATATCCTTGAGAAGAATAGCACAATTGAAAGCTGATAATAGTTTACTACTTAAACAATATACCAGATAAAACAACTATAGAACTTTCTATCTGTTCTCATAAATACTATTTTCTACTAGATGCTGTTTTTACTATATTCTGTTTTTTATTATAAGTGAATCCTATTGATTTTATAGTGGATATTTGGTCATCTAACCCTCAGTTGACACCTCTTCGATGAAATGGCAGCTTTTGCTGTTGAATCATCCATCCTTGTCTTGGCCGCAATGGTTTTCCTCATCCTGGCTAGTATTCCATCCTTGGCCATCCTTGAAACCTAAATGGAAAGAGTCAGAAAACGTGTCCCTAACGTTTACTCTTGATCCAAGTGAACCAACCACTTCTGGCTAGCGACCTGCTTAGGTAATGGTATTTATTACCCATTGAGGTAGGTCATGCACCAACTGATTGATTCGCTAGTTGCAGGCGGCATCACTCGCCTCACACCTTGCTATTTATTCCCAATCAGTTGGTGATGAAACCTGACTGATCCCAATTGGTACACCTGATAGTTAATCACTATCAGATGCCCCTATTTCGTCAGCAACTTCACCCGATGAGATCTTAAGTATTCATCTGGATTGATCCCCAATGGATATGCCCAGGCGAATATCCCAAAATCCCTTAAATGTAGTTACTCCAAAACTCAGGCCAACCAATTTCCAATTCACTTCGCCTTAGGGACTTATCCCCTAGTGATTTCTGGTAATCTAGCAAGCTAAGAATATAGGCAAAAATCACAACATTTGGTGTATCAACCTGTGCGCTGAAAATATGACACTGCTGAGCCAAATTTCACATGTGGTGCTCACTACAGGGGGCTCCACCTTATCTTCCTGAGTCAATTAATCTTAATATGGATTATATAATCCTAGTTAAAGACTCCTCCACCGCAAAGGTAGTTAAACCCTCTGAAAGCATTGGTGGCTGTCCAAGTGGGACCACCAAAAATTCTGCCAATCATCATCAGATATGGGCAGATTTGAATTCTCAAGTCAGTTTGCTCTCTGATATCATACTAGGCCATGTTTGATAAGTGAAAGATTTAGTAAAAGATAAGGATGGCTCTGTATACTTCGTTACCAATTTTTTTACAGGGAGCTTGACTCCTTTCATGATGGACTTAGAACTCAGGAAAAACTGTAAGGTCTCTGGTGAGTGAAAACTGCGCCCTGAAAGTGGACTTTCAGACCATTAATAAAATGATAACTAATATATAAATTGTGTTGCAGGTGGAACGACGCCATTTTGATAGAATGCCGAACCAATTTAAATTAAAAAGTAAGCAAGATATTTGCCAGTTCAACAAGGTTAATTTTATCTGAAAACCTGCCAACGGAGCAGTATATGGCTCCTTCCATATAATTGTTGGTGCTTCTAGGCACTCAGATTTAGCAGCTCAACGCCATGTCACTTCCCATCCTTGTATTAGTAACTTGGGAAGTAATATAGAATTCTCTCAGGCCCTCAACCCTGAAGCTATGAAAATCAATTTCTGGTTATCCCTGTTTATTTACCAATGTTTGACAAGAAGGCAAATGTGAAAAATTTCTTGTATTTATTTAAGATCAGTATGGTTTAAGCACCTGAGACTGCTAAGTTGGCAAAGGTAATGAACTAATTAGACTTTGAAAGTCAGGAATTATTTATGCCAAAATTAAAGAAGGCTGACTTGTCCTACTTGAACATCAAGGTTCTTCTTTATAAAAACTTTCATGGAGCTGAAAGGATGTCCACTCAGAAAATGGAATTTTTGAATACGTTTAAAAGAGATGAAACTATTCAACCGTTTTATAATTGTTTTAATTGGAAGTACAGATACTATCTGGGGCCTTCGTTATAAATAACTTTGACGCCCACATCAATCTCCACCTTGCCTGCAAGCCCTACATGGAATTGTATAGGGTTCTTATACCAGTACTGAATAAGGAGAACGATATAATCCATATGGCAATTTATCTTCATCAATGTTCCATCACTTTTGAGGTGCTGAATCAAATTCCTCAGGAGCCTCACGACCCACAATCTTGGAATATCTCCCTTAAGCAAAAAATATCTTAGCCCTCTAGCCCTTTTCATTGGTATCTTATTAAGATCAATTTTTTTATTATTTTAAGGACTTGGGCATTATGCAAGTTGGTGCCCAAAATTGCTCTAGGCACAAGGTTCAATTTGTGAATCTGGTGCGTGAAATGGACTTGGGAAAAGGCAGGGAAGAGTAGAACAGGGACTTTTAATATCTTTGCCCCATCTAAAAAATCCCAAGTATGAAAAATTTTCTGACTGAACCTTCCATCTGGCAGAAGGCCACCAATGATGTGCCACTTCCAGAAGCTCAGAGAGTAATAGCAGATGATTTGGTAACTGCAACTAGTCACTCCTAGGAGAAAATCAAAGATGAGTTGGCACCATAAAAGGTATTGAGGCCTTATGTTCAACACTAGAGCAACAAGAGCCTTCAGTTGACTCAGGCAATGTCCCCTAAGTTGTACAGGGTGCAAGTGGTGATACCTATTGCAGTTTTAAAAGAATCCAGATCACAATTTGGCGAAGAGATTTAGAATTTTTTGGATCAAGCGGACACTTTGGAGGTTAAGCAATTAACCCCTCTGATTCTTACCTTTCTGAGTGCACCTACATCAATATTAAATTAAAATAAGCTCAAGGTCAGAGCTATTGGATACAGTAGGGCACCAGTTATTATTGTATCTACCAAGCTGGCTAAGAGATTGGTCCTTGCGCCAGTCCTAAATCATCAGTAAGTGTATGGTACTGCAGGACTCCATAAATTACATTGGAAGAAGCCTACAGTGCTTTGCCACTGCGGTTTGATTCCTTAGTAATATCTTCTCCAGCCATTGATTTGCAAACCAGTAGTACTTTGTTGGATATTAGGCGGCATATAATAAAATCTGCTAAAAGCTTGCCTAGGAGTTAACACATAATGATACACTGGGAGAGCGATATGACAGTTGCCATCCATCAGAAAATACAATAACTAATAAAATGAAGACAAAGAGCTCCGCTAACCACAAACTTTATTATTTTGTAGAATCCTATTACTGTTGAACCTGCAGAATCATAGCCCGCAGAATTGAACTATAAACATTAACTAAAAAAGCTCCTCCTCCCATTCTTTGTTTCCTCTCTTTCACTCATCTCTTTGGACTTTTCCTGGCCCATCCGCCACCTAACTCAGCTTCTCTGTTTCCTTAATACTCGTTTCACATTGGAGGCTTCATCAAAATTCCCACATTCAGCAAAAGTCAGATCGCATATTATTGACCCATCTTGAATCTTACTAAATAATTAAATCCCGTCAACTCAAATCTGGAGGATAACCAATAATCTGCATTTAAAGAATTGGACTTATCATCCAGTCATATTAAATTTCCTGACAGATTTCCTCCTTGGAACCTCATTTATGAGACCCTATGGAGTCAGAGTTGATTTTAAAGAGAAAATACTAGAGATAATGAGGAAAACTCTTTTAATATTTTATAACCAGAAGGATGAGGCCCCCGCACCTAAAAATCAGGAGTATTTAACCTTGCTTTTGAGGATGGCATAGTTCCTATTGAGTATCAGCAGATGTTGGAAGTATCCACTAGTTACCTAACTAAGTCGTGGAATATAAGGGTATTGCACTAAGCGCTAATCATAGCCTAGCCATTCTGGTGGGCCACCAAATCATCATGGGGACTAAAAAATTGATTTAAGACTTTATTGGAGTTCTATGAAGATTTATTGCACATTTTTGTCAATCTAATTTAGGACTTATTGCTGCACCAGGGATTTTTCTTCCAAACTATGGCAAAATACAAGTACTGCTAGCCAATATATGTATGTACCCTATAGATTCAGCAACATCAACTGATTGAATTTTTACACCTATTACCATTTAAAAATTTCAAACATCTATGAGTTTGGTTTTTTTGACTAACTAGGCTTAGTGAATGTACTGAGCAATCCATCTGCTCTTTAATTAATCAGAAAAGCCTCTCTGGGTTAACTAAGGAGGAAAAAAAAACAAACGCTGGTTCTTTTTTAGAAGTATATCATTATTTTCGCAAAAAAACTATGAATTGGGTTGTTCACAAGATGTACTACACCATATAGATACCAGTAATCATCTGCAAATATGCATTATCCAGATATACGTTCTATGGTAGCAGATGAAGTTTTTTGATGAACTTACTCAGCTTGTCAACATGGGATGTTAGTGCCATCTAAGTGCCCTTGGGCATCCCTTGTGTTAATTTTCAAGAAAAAATGGTTCTAGCTGCGTGGTGATATGACCATTGGAAGCTTGATATTATTACTAAAAAGAATTCATACCCTTTACCATGGATTGATGATGCTCTGGACTGCTTGGGCGGCGCGCAATATTTTTAGCCATGATTTGATTTATGGCTATTGGTAGAAAGAGTTTCTCAAAGAGGAGCAGGAAAAATGCTCTGAAATTATGACTCAAGGCCTTTACCAACCCACTAGAATGCCGCAGAGGCTGTGCAATGTCCCTGCGACCTTTCAGCGGGCTATGGATAGTATCTTTGTGATTTACAAATTTCATGCGTCTAAGTTAAATAGACAATGTTAAAGGTTTTTTTCCAGAACGTTTACTAATTATTTGCAGCATCCAGAGGAAGTTTTCGCCAGCTTGCCAAGACTGATAAGAAAATCAAGCCGCATAAGTGTAATTTTTTCTGGGAGCAACTGTATTATTTGGGTTTGACATCAATAAACATGGCTTGCGGCCCCAACTGAAAAGATTGAAGCTATTGAAAGCATGGAACAACAGAGTAGCAAGTGTGACGTTTAAGTGTTTCTTGGGAATGATCAGCTACTACTGCAGGTTTGTAGAAAATTAATAAAACAGGTGAACCTTTATTTTGCTTTCTCAAAAATGGTGTACCCTTTGAGTGGACAAGGAACTGTCAGTTAGCATTTGACATTTTATAGACTTTACCTCACCCAAACACCACTGTTGATGTACCCTGATTTCAAAAAACAAGTATTATTCAATTAGATGCTTCTCTTACCACCATCAGGGTGGAGTTATCCCAACTTGTATCCGACAATATTAAGCATCCTGTGGCTTATTGTAGCTGCACATTGGACGTTCATGAGAGAAACTATATGGTAACTAAGAAGGAGTGCCTGGCGGTGATTTACATATGTGACCAATTCTGGGTTTACATCCATGGAGTAAACTTAGCTGTAGTAACTGATCAGGCCTTTCTTCATCTGTTACAGAATCTAAAGGAGTCAGAAGGGCGGCTGTATAAGTGAGCTTTGAAATCACAATCTTACTGTCATGAAAAAGATAACAATGATTCTGGCCTTCCAGTTGGGATGCGTGAGCATCCAGAACACAAACCAGAATGCCAAGGGCATTGACGTCTGAGCGACTGGATAGTTAGGTGGGAGGGAAGCACACAGAGTATGAAGGCCAGTGGGCACCATAGTTATTAGACTGACAAGCAACCAGATAACAGCCCATGAGGGCCAAGAATTCTTAAACAGGAGATTCTTCAGGTACAGTGAGGGGCCAAGATTTGCCGTAGCCCACTAGCGAAAGATCAAGCAGCGAGGTCACAAAACCTTGCATGGTAGGGAGATAAGATATCCAACTTCATAGACAGATCTTTCCACCAGAGAGCGCTAGCGTATGGGGATATCCCAACAGGTCATGCATATGATATCCCCATTCAACAAAAATGGGTTCATCATAGTGAGCACGGCCACTAGGGCCCAATCATGATGCAGCTTGAGAACCATGATTTAGAGTTCCTGAGGAAGCATACTCTGGAAAAAATTTAATAAAAGTAAATACTTGGTTGGTAAAAGGGTAATTTATGAAAAACTAAAGTAAAGAATTAAATGACAAAGTACCAGTAAGGGATGTTTGCTTTAAGGGCTTGAGGCTTGAGGAATAAGGTAAAATTCATAAATGAAGGGTTATGAACCCAACTGTTTTTGGCGGATTTAAATATCAAAAATAGCTTGACACTAATTGGCCTTTGTGCTGTCCTTCAGACTCCTGCCTGAGTTTTTTCCACTAAAATGTTCCTTCCAACACAATTCCACTTGGTTCACCATTGTTTTGTTTGGTGGATGAGTGAGACTGACCATGGCCAGAGCACGGCAAACCCCTGTCCCACTGGGTATCAAATGGATTTCCCACGTTTAATTTCACCTGGTATAGTTCTCCAAAATTATTCAGATTTTCGACTTATTGTAATAACCCAAAACGACCATTAAAGCTGATTCCCCCAAATGCTAAAAATACTATGCCCCATCAGTAAGCCCCAACATTGGCACTGGAGCAGCACATTCACCCTTGCCCTGTGGCTGGCAGCCTCTTCCCACCATGAACTCCATACACACTTCCACGATTCACCTGAGAAGCTTGCTATGGTTAAATATGGTGGAGGAGGAGGAACCCTCAAAGGGTAGGATGTCACCCACCATTTGTCCACAACATGAGTGAGATCGCCCTGAGTGATGAGGGAAATGTCGCCTTTTTTTCCCTATTTTGTTCAAAAAGTGAACGCCATTAAGTCAAGGCGCGTGGGATGCTCCCCAGACTTACATTATCCTTTCTTCTTTTCTGAGGAGGAGCGCCCCACTGGGAAACTGGGACAGGGGGACAATTTGTGGGCTTTTAGGAGCTTGGTTGCCATCAGCGTGGTGATCTTCCGAGGGGCTGAGGAGCATCAGTGTGTGAGACGTGGAAAGCTTTGACCAGCTCAGAACAGTTAGTGCAGTCCCAGGCACTGACCCAGCTGTTTTGTAAGCTGGAAAACCTTAACCGCCACTAGGTATTGCACCAACTGGTTTGACTGCTGGAAATCCAAGATGGCGCTGACCTCAGCATCCTCCAACTTTTTGATTACAATTGGCTCAGTTTCCAACAGAAGTGCCCTTTAAATGGAGAAAACTGCGATGCAATGAACACTAAGTGCTTTTTTCAATGGGGTGGAAGCTTCAAGCAAAACGCCCGTTGCCCAGGTCCGCCTCCACCAGATGGGGCTTAGATCATTTGCCTATGAATTTGTGGGAAGGTACCTGCATACACAAGTGGCGCATATCCAGCATGACGTGCGAGACTTCATAACATTGTGAACCAGAAGACATTTCTAGTCCACAAAACGCTTATATTCACTGATAGCCTTGGTTAGGTGTTCTCAAACCAGAGACTGGGTGCTGAAAATATGGTGAGCATGGTCAGAAGCAACTGGTAATGCAGGATGAAGACATGGCCCCACTGATAATGAAGGATTATACCCAGTGTTGCCTTGTAGGGCGAGAACCCAGTTGACGTATGTGTTATGTTGTTATATGCAAACTGAGCAATCAAAAGACCGTCAGCCTAGGTTTCATGAGCCACTGCGGTGTAACACTGAAGATACTTTTTAAGAACTTAACTTACACGCTCCTTTTGACCACCTAACTGAGGATAGTATGATCTGACTGAAATGGTATTATTTTTAAAACTGAGAGGGGATAATTCAAGAATTGCACCATAAACTGAGGCTGAAGTCACTTATAATCTTTTGCGGCAACCCAAACATTGAGAATACATGGCGTATAAAGATCTTGGCCATCTTCTAGGAGGTAATGGCATAAGAGCGGGGAATAAAAAGGGGTAAATTAGTGAAATAATCCATTAACACCATAAAGGCAGTAAACCCATTGGATCTGGAAAGCTCAACAATGAAGTCAACGAGCACTAAAGTCCATAGACCCTCTGCCTGCTGCAGGGGGTGAAGGAGTCCGTTTTTCCCCAACTGGTCTGACTTGGCCTGTGCGCACGTCATGCTATTCAAAATCCAGATGGAATATCCTTAGACAGGCCAAGCCAGTTGTAGTCCAACTAAATAGATTGAGACACTCTTGTTGCTAGGGTGCCCTACTTCAGGGGGTCATGGTGCTACAATAACTTCATTGTGGATGAGGGGTGGCACCCACAAAAGCAACCTAAACTAATTGCCCTCCACCAAAGGTTAAAGAGACTGCTTGTGCTTCAGTAGTGCCAACTGATCTAAAAACTCCAAACCCTCTGCATAAGCTGTTTGGGCTGCTAGAACCTTCAAAACCAGGGGCGCATTTGGACCCAAAGCCTCCACCAAAATTGTGGGAGGAGCAATAGCTAAAATTTGGGCTGGTGGGATAACCATGACTAGATTTTGCTCATCCGCCTCCATTAAACACAGCTTAGGATTCTGACTAAAAAAATCAGAAGCCACATTCAGCACTCCCTTCATAAATTTGTACTTAAAATTGAAGCTTCTAGGGTCATGATACGTCCAAACTTGATAATGCGCCAACTTTTGCAGATTTCAAAGTACAGAGGGCTTGGTGATCCATCTGCACAGTTACCTATGCTGAGCGCCTTGCAGATGATATTGATAGTGGGTCAGAACCCATGCCACTGTCTCCAGCTCCTTATTGCTGATGTCCCAGTCTTGTTTGGAAGGGGTAAACTTATGGGAAATTTAAGACACTGGGTGTTCCAGCCCATCATGATTCTGCAACAGAACCGCCTCCACCACAGTAAATGAAGCGTCAATTGAGATGATAAATGGCTTGGTGGGGTCATCATGCTTTGGGGCAGGTGGAGAAAAAACACCTGAATGATGGACTTGAACGCCTTCTGGCATTCCTCCATCCAGCAGAATGGCATATTTTTTCCCGTCAGGGGAAGCAGTGGTGTGGCCAGCTGTAAAAGGGCGGGGGAAACTTTTATAGAAAGATGATGGTGCCAAAGAAGCTCCACAACTGCTTCTGTGTTGTGGGGGTAGTCCGCTTGAGGATAGCCTCAAGCTTGCTGGGGGTATAGCATACCCATCTTTCAAGACGAGATTACCTAGGAAGGTAACCTCTTCATAAATGAACTCACATTTTGATGGCTTTACATAGAGTTCCGCCTAGTCAGAGTGGCCAGCACCGCCACCAGGTCTTTCTCATATTGCTTGGGCGCGGAGGAATGGACAATGATAGAGTCAATGTATGCCACAGAGCATGTGAAACTAATGTCCCTGGAACATTATTGTTCATACACTGGAACATAGCAGGAGCATTCTCCTGCCAGATGGCATCGCCAAAACTAAAATATGCCCCTCCTAGTCCAAATGGCGGTGAGCCATTACTCGCCCTCAGCAACTCAAATTTGGTTTAAGGCATTGACAAGTTCAAAATTAAAAAAACACCCAGGATTTTACCATTGCCTGGCTGATCATCTGTTTGATGGTGAAGGGGAATAATGATCATGTACCGTAATATTAATCAGATGACTGTAGTCAACGCAGGGCTGCATCGTCCCATTTTCCTTCTAAGCAAACACAATAGATGAGGCGATAGGAGATGTTTCCTTAAATACCACTCCTTCTTGATCATGTCACCCAACCATATTTCCAAAGCCATATCCTCTTCCGTCATGTACAGATACAGCAGACAGTAGATATTGATTACCACAACTTTTAAGTGGAACACTAAGTCATACTTATATTGTGGCGGAAGATGATTCGCTTTCTCCAAATCAAAGATATATCAGTATACCAACGATGCTGGGGGAACATTGGGGGAGGTCCATGGGAGAAGCAAGCGTTATGATAAAGCTACAGCTTCATTCTGTGGTAAGTTTGTCAATAAGGGGAAACTCTCCTCCCACCTAGGTAATTACAAATGACATTTTTTACAATTCTAAATGGATTTTTACCTGCTGGCGCCACCATCAACCCACCCCTAGAATTACTGGGAATAGCAGGTTGGCACTGCCAAAAATTAATCACAAAAACCGAACTGATGCACCGAGAAAGCCACCAGCCATCACACCTTAAAGAACAACATTGGAACTGATGGTGCGCCCAGAATTGACGCCTCTTCATCCAAGTCCAACTCAAGCTTCTGCACCAGCTCAGACTCATAAATTTTTCCCACCACACCCGTGTCAACCAAAACCTCAAATCACAATTGGTGCACACCCATCTAGATTTTTAAAAATAAAAAAATTCAAAATCTTATCTATTGGTCAGGGTGCATGATTTCACTGGCTGGGTGGTAATAACTATTATATTGGGTGGGGAAACTGGTGCAGTAGGGAGCTGGAGCCCAGACCAGGATACTGTTTTGCAAACTCATGCTGGACATCCATAGATGGGGAACCAATGGATTAATGATCATTTTATCATTCATGGGAGACACCTCGCCTATGGGAGCCTAAACAGGTTCAGATCCATCCTCAAGAATAGGTAGCACCACATCTTTGTCAAAACCCATCTCTTAAATCTTGGAGCGAGAGTAAGGCTGGGACCTGGGTGACCCCCCAGAATATGCCAATGGAGATATATATGAGCCCCCACCCCAGAGGACACCCAGCAGAGGGTGGCCCTGATCAAATTCACCTTCATGCACATTTGTTCACCATCTCCACTGGTGTGGCCCAAATGGCATGGGTAGTGGACGCTTGATCCAAGGCGGCATGGAATACTGCTATAACGACGTCCATCTAAACAAAGTGCAGGGGCTTGTTCATGGAAAGTTTATATAGGAGAGCCCAGGTTAGACGCTTTTATAGTTTGGCAATATAGTTACTAAACGCTGTAAGGATTTTTTCACAGGGTTACGCACACTGATGTCAGGCAAACAGCAAGTTAGGATTAGAACGGCCTGCCAGCCTAGGTGCCGGAGCTTCCAAATGGCAAAACAGAATGTCAAAGGCACTGCTGCTGGTGTGACGGATATGAAACTAGAAATGAGTTTTACCATTAATTGCCAATGAACCATAATTTCTTATAGGCACATAATGAAGTACCAGACAAATATGGCCATAAACCCCAAGGGTAGTTGGAGTGCCAGTGGAAAGGGCGGTTTAATTTTCAGCATAAAAGACTAAAGTTTGGGAAAAGAATTTATAATGGAAAATAAAGGAAGAGAATTTAAGCAACAATTTTCTCAGTGAAATGCAACTGACTAATTAGTGGTTGATTGATGTGGGAATAATTCAGGATCTGGTCCCTCAAGTTTGACCTAACCAGAGAATTTTTTGGGAATGGGGACAGATAAGCTCAATGGGAACTGATATCAAGGATTTAGTGGTAGGGCGAGTCACTGTCAGTTCAACCTTGAATGTCCGAACTAAAGCTTGACTGCATTTCCAGCAGTTGGTGTGATGGCAACTGGCCCAATGAGCAACGGGAATTCCCAGGGCCACCCCATGTAGGGGCAGTCCCAGTTGGTTGGAAACAGGTTTGGGATGCCCAACCACCCATGCCCGGTCACTGGGCCATTTGTTTGGTCAAAAGAGTTGCATCAGCCATAGTCCTTATTTGCCAGATGGAAGCTTCAAACTATCATTGATGGTGTCCGATGATGCTTCCTGCATGTTGTTGATCATCCCTGACGATTTTAAGAGGGGGTTAGTTTTGACAATAGCTCTGCTGGCTGAATAAAACTGTCAGGGGATACCACCATATACTTCAATCTTAGTCCCTTTTTGATTATGAGGTTTCTGATTGTTGGGCTGATTTCCGTTGGTTTTAGACCAATTGACTTCAATTCAGCAATCTTGGCACAGATTTCCTTAATCCAGCTAATGAGTTTGGCTGAGGTGAGTGAGGGTACCTGGGGCGGAATCTGAAGAGGGTGAGCTGTTACCCAGCACTTGTCTACCACATGGGCGAGGTCGCCCTGGGTGACGAGGGGTACAGCCGCCCTCTTTGGTCTCTTTTTACTAAGAAACAGGAAGAGCGACTGATCTACACACATGGGATGTTCCCCTGGACTTACATTACCCTTTACTTTTTTCAAAGGGGTACCACCACTGGGAAATATCACAAGGGCCACATTTTTATGAGCCTTGGGCAGTTTGATCGCCATTACCATTGCAACTTTTTTTGGGGGGGATGGGGAGCATTGGGGTGAGACTCATAGAACGCCTCGACCAGTTCCATGCAATTAGCGCAATTGTGAGCCTTAACCCAACTGTTTTCATAAAGTTGGATACCCCTTCCATGCAACGAGATACTTAAACAACCGCCAGGATTTGTGGGACACTAAGATGTTTTTACCTCAACCTCATCCATATCCTCAATTACTATTGGGTAAGGATCAGCAGATATGGTCCCCTTGAATGGGAAAAGCTGAGACATGTGGAAGATGGGGTGCTGTTTCCAATGAGCGGGCAATTTTAACCAAAAAGCACCATTGCCCAAGTCTTCCTCCACCAGGTGGGGACCCGAACACTTGCTTGCAAACCTCTGGGAAGGTACCTGCATCCGCAGATGGCGAGTATCTAACAACATGAGAGCCCACCACGATATCATGTCCAGGAAGCTGTTTTCGATCTTCAAACCATTTATAATCATTGAAAGCCTTTGTGAGATGCTCCCACACTAAGGACTGGGTAGACCAAAAGCTCAACATGATCTGTGGCAGCAGGAACCTCTGGACATATACAAGGGCCAACTGAAAAAGAGGTATCATAACCCAACGTTGCTTCATAGGGAGAAAACTGCATAGAAGCGTTAGTACTGTTAATATAGGCAAATTGGGTGAGAGGGAGGTCATCAGCCCTAGTATCTTATGCAGCCGAAGAATAACAATGCAAATACTGTTCCAAAATTTGGTTAACCCACACAGTTTGTCTGTCAGACTGAGGATGGTACGCGGTGGAATAGCAGGGGGTGATTTTTAAGATATATAAAAGCTCATTTCAAAAATGCACTGTAGATTGGGGCACATAGTCACTAATGATCTTCTGTAGGAGACCAAACATCAAGAACACATGGAGTATGAAGAGATTAGCGGTTTCTTCAGATGTGATCGTGGAAGTATAGGGTTTAAATAGAGAAGATTTGGTGAAGCAATCTACCACCACCATCACCGCTGCAAACTCATTAGAACAGGGGAGTTCAACAATAAAATCCATGGAAACCAATGTCCATGGACCCTCCACCTGCTGTAATGGGTGTATGAGACCATTCCTTCCAGAACGGTCCAGCTTGCTTGAGCACAGGTATGCAATCGTCAATCCAGGCTGGATTTTCCTTAGTTAAGCCCACACAGTTATAAGTTTGCTTGATCAATTTGATGCATTTTTTGTTGCCCAAATGGCCGATCGTGGGAGGGTCATGATGCGTTCAAAACACCTCAGCTCTAAGGGGAGGAGGAACCCAAAATTGCAACCAAAAATAGATGAGACTCTACACCAAGGAATACAGGGAATGTTTGTGGGTCTGAAGGGATAATTGCTTAAGCAACTCCTCTCCTTTGGGCAGGACATATGTGCTGCCAAAACCCTTGATATAAGTGGAGCATCTGGAGCTAACTCTACTGAGGAGACCACAGGCCGGACAATAGAAAGAATTTGGTTGGTGGGAACAGTAAACAAGTCCACTTCCTCCAGATCTATGGGGCAATAGGCCAGGTTGCGACTAAGGAAGTCAGGAAGCACATTTAGTGCACCTTTCACAAATTTGTATTTAAAATTGAAACTGCATAAATCCCAATAGGTATGAGCCTGCCTGTGTGCAAATTTTTGTGGTTTGCGGAAATATAAAAGAGCTTGCTGGTCCATATGCACAATTGACTCATGCTGGGCACCCTGTAACAGGTACCTCCAATGAGTCAATGCCCATGCTACAGCCGCCAATTCTTTTATCATTGTTGGCCCATGATTGTTTAGTTGAAGAGAACTTCTGGGAAAAGTAGGCAACCGGATGTTCTAAGCCATCATGCCCCTGGAGCAGAACTGCCTCAACAGCTACTGCTGAAGCATCACAAGTGACAATATATGGTTTTGAGGGGTCCGCATGTTTTAGAATAGGGGGTGATAAGAATACTTCTTTAATTGACTCAAACGCCTGCTGGCATTTGGGAGTCCAACGGAAAGGCACATTATTACCCATGAGGGGGTGGGGTGGAGAAGCCAACTGGGAAAGGGCTGGGGAAAATTTTTAGGAAAATAATGTTACCCAAGAAGCTCCGTAATTGTTTCTGGGTTGTTGGAGTTGGCCACTCGCAGATGGCATCTAACTTATTAAGTGGAATTGCATAACCATCTTTTATACCCTGGTTCCCAAGAGAGGTAACTTCCTTCTTATAAAACTCGCATTTTGAAGGCTTGATGAACAGGCCAGCCTTGTGCAAAGCAGCCATGACCGCTTCTGAGTCTTTAGAGTGTTGTTTGGGAGTTGGGGAATGAACCAAGTTGTTTTCAATATATGTTACCGTGCACATAAACTGGAGGTCACCCAGCACACTATCAATCATTCTTTGAAAGGTGGCTGGCGCGTTCTTCAGCCCAAAGGGCATTATGCAGAACTGAAAGATACCTTGTTTGGTACAAATTGCAGTAAGCCATTCTTAACCTTCCATTACCTTCATTTGGTTAAAGGCATTGATGAGATCAAGCTTGGAGAACATGTGAGACTTTGCGATTTCTTGACTGATAGTATGCTCAAGGGGTAAAGGGTAGGGATCTCTCACTTTAGTTTTATTTTAGGTGACCATAATCCACACAGGGACGGAGAGAACCATCAGCCTTTTTGGCGAAAACAATGGGGGAGGCAATTGGTGACATCTCTTTAAACAATTATCCTTTCTTGAGCATATCGTCTAACCAGGTTTTAAGAGCAGCCTCCTCTTCTGCCGTGTGTGGGTACAAAGGACAGTTAATGTCACCAGCTGTACCATTGTTCAGAATCCTAAACCGAATTTCATGTGAGGGGGAAGACGGTCCGCCTTCTTGGAATCAACTATACTTCAATAACGCATCAATACTTCAGGAAAATAAGATAGAAGGCCCAAAGGGGAAATGAGGAAAGTAATGGAGCTACGGTCTTGTGTTTTCTTGAGGGTATTAACTAAGGGAAACACTCCCTCCGTTTGATCATTGGTGAATGATAACATATTTGACTCAAGATGAATCTTAACATGTTGCTGGCGCCACCATCCAACCCCCAAGATAACCGGAAACACTAAGTTTGGCATCTCTGAAAACTGATCGCAAAAGCTGAACTGGTGTACTAAGAACAAAACTGGCCGATGGACTAAATATGAGGTCTGGGAGGCTGAAGAAGCAACCATCGCTTAAGGACCTACATCCAGATCAATCTACAAGTGTTGGGCTAGTTCCACACTCATAAAATTGCAGCAGCTCTGGTATCCACCAAAGCCTCAAAGAGAACGTGATGGGACCCAAAACTAAACTTCATGGGTAGTAGGAAGTAAGGGAGGTTCTCTTTATTGGTAGCTGTAGTTGAATCCAGCGATACAAAAGAGATGGTAGTAGAGTCGGGTGAAACCACTAGGTTCATAGAGGGAGTAAGCCCTTCACAAGTCGGATAGCCAGAGCATACTGACATGGGCACAATAGCTGCAGCAACTATGGGATGTGTTTCAGACATTTTGAGTGGTACAGGCCAACATGACCTGAGATAAAATTTCTTCACAACCTGGGTCAGTTGAAAAGAAGGGTCCATTGCTGCGTCATTATCTATGAGATAGGCGGAAATGGTTAGGAATAATGGTTGGTTGATTATGCCAGGCAAACAGCAAGTTAGAATTAACCTGCCTGCCAGCCAAGGTGCCGGAGCACCCAAATGGCAAACCAGAATGCCAATTTAAATGCTGCTGGTGTGACGGATATGAAACTAGAAAGGAGTTTTACCAATAATTGCCAATGAGCCATAATCTCATATAAGCACATAATGAAATGCCAGACAAATATGGCCATAAACCTTAAGGGTAGTTGGAGTGCCAGTGGAAAGGGGTTTGATTTCAGCATAAAAAACTAAAGTTGGGGAAAGGATTTTTTAATGGAAAATAAAGGAAGAGAATCGACCAACAATTTTCTCAGTGCAATGCAACTGATTAATTAGCGGTTGATTGATGCAAGAATAAGATGGGATTGGGTCCCTCAAGTTTGACCTAACCAGAGAATTTTTTGGGAATGGGGACAGATAAGCTCAATGGGAACTGACATCAAAGGATTTGGTGGCAGGCCAAGTTGCTGTCAGTTTGACCTTGAACATCTGAACTGAGGTTTGACTGCATTTAAGGTGGTTAGCGTGATGGCATCTGGCATGATGAGCAACGGGAATTCCCCAGGGCCACCCCATGTAGGGGTGGTCATAATTGGTTGGAAACAGGTTTTGGATGCCCAACCTGCCTGTGCCCAGTTGCTGGGCTGTTTGTTTGGTCAAAAGAGTTGCATCGGCCACAACTCCCAATTTGATGGATGGAAGCTTCAAAATATTGTTGTTAGTGTCTGATGATGCTCCCTCATGTTAGGGATCATCCCTGACGATTTTAAGAGGGGGTTAGTTTTGACAATCGCTCTGCTGGCTGAATCAAAACTGTCAGGGGATTCCACCATATACTTCAATCTTAGTCCCTTTTTGATTATGAGGTTTCTGATTGTTGGGCTGATTTCCGTTGGTTTCAGACCAATTGACTTCAATTCAGCTTTCTTGGCACAGATTTCCTTAATCCAGCTAATGAGTTTGGCTGAGGTGAGTGAGGGTACCTGGGGCGGAATCTGAAGAGGGTGAGCTGTTACCCAGCGCTTGTCTACCACATGGGCGAGGTCGCCCTAGGTGACAAGGGGTACAGCCACCCTCTTTGGACCCTTTTTACTCGAAAATGGGAAGAGCGACCAATCTACACACAGGGGACGTTCCCCTGGACTTACAACTGAGAAATGGATTGACAATATGGAAATTATCAGTCCCCAAAAAAGACTAGATAATTGTATTATAATAATATAAAGCAAAATCTTCGACCACATCACTTTATTTATTTCTATATAGATAGCATCTTTCTCTTCTGCTTGCAATTCCTTCTTTCTCCTACTATCCACTCTATTACTTCTAATCAATGTTGGCCTTTCCTCCTCCTCACGTTACGCTTATATCTTCATTGTCCTGGTCAGTTTTGATTCTTTGGTGTAGCTATCATCCATTTTCCAGAACTCGTTTGGTCAGTTTCAACCCTTTGGCTTAGCTATTAATTAATCGTTGAACTCATTTGGGTTTGCCTCATTATTGGAGGCTTTATCTAATAAACACGATGAACTGGTATTTCTTCTTCACCTTATTTTAAGGCACTCAAATATTTGTATACTACTAAATCGTTTTTGGAAGATGTTAGCCAGTCCACTTTAAATATTTAGAGCTTATCGTCCAGTCATATCAATATTCTAACATTCCCCCCCTTGACTGGAAGATAATTCTCTTATTGCTTATACGCCCAAAGGAACTTCATGTGTACGTAATTAACAGTTTGACTACTTTTTTGGATCCTTGATTATGTAGATGTTTATAAACATTTGCTCTATTATTTAAAACGGCTTAATCCAAATACTGGCTAGTTTATGCTCCTCCCAAACTTATGCTGGTCGTGGAATAAAAACTCTCCTTCCACAAACTTCCCTAGTCCGCCATGCAATACCTGATCAGAAGCCTGGTTCTTGATCTTCTTAAACAAACTAGAGGATTAGAATTCCATTTTGCAACTTGGTTAAGGTGTCCATCAGGTTCATTAGACAACGTTGTAGATACACTCCACCGTCTTTTCTACACAAGCATAAAGGCGTGCGGGTAAGGCTAGGTGCCAGCCATAAAGTATCAGGAAGGGGCTTTTCCGTTGCAGAGTAGTAGCTGATATTGTAGGCAAAGATGACAGTGGAAAGGAGCGTACTCCAGTTGATGGGTCTATCCATTACTAACTTCTGGAATATGTTCACCAGTGCTCATTATCCCATTTGACCATTCCATTGTATTTGGGGTGATATGGGGTCATTAGAACCCTGTGAATGGCCATAAATCTCATTTAACTTGAGTAAGATGTGGGAGGTGCGATTGGTTCCGTTGTCTGTAAGGATGAACTGGGGACAGCTGTGTCGCTAGATTATACATCTAATCATGAACTTAGCCTCAGTGACTGCCCCCAGATCTCATATTGCCTATGTCTTGATCCACCTAGTCGTGTGATTGATTGCTATCAGAATATACTTAAAAAACACTTCCATTGGTAGGGGCCCAATGACTTCAATGGATACCGTGTACCAGACAAAGTGAGGTTAAATATCTGATAAGAGATCTTCTGGCGAAAAGGTCTTTTCACTTGGCACTGGTGGCAGCAAGCAATCGTTTTGAGCACATCAAAGTGCATGCTCTCCCAATAATACCGAGGTTTCAACAATTCCAGTGTCTTACATACTCCACTGTGTTCTTTTACTCGGTGCATGATCATAATGATATTTAAATAAACCAAAGGTCTTGAAAAGTTCACTATAGTATCTTCGATCTGCTTGTAAAACTCACTGTCATTTTAGAACGTATTGGCCCTCATTCAATCAAATGCCTTAGTTACTTGGGAAAGTTCATCGTCATAATACCCACTAAGCATTTTATAAAACAAGATATTGCTAAGATCCGCCATGATGGCAATCGGTGGTAGCCACAATAGGCAGTTAACATTCTGGTGTTTTATTCAGGTTGGTAAAGGATTTCAATTTCATAGACTGCAGTTTGAGAGCCCACCGTGCTAGGCGCCCTTCCAATTCTCTTAGATTCTGCAGCCAACACAACGCAGCGTGTTTCTTTACTACTTTGAATTTCTTTCCATTCAGATACACCCTGAACTGCTTTTAGGTGGAGATTATCACAAAGCACTCTCACTAGGTCATGGTATAAATCTATTTGTAGCAGTTCAGACTCCTGCTGCAGTATGAGACAGGTACTCCTCCCCTTCATCATCTTTCTGAAAAAAACGGTTCTGAAAGCGGAAAGGGAAACGTCCATTTGGACAGTAAATCCTTTCTCTAAATTTGGGTATCATAGCACTAGGGCACTGCTTAATTCTGTCTGCAGCATACAAAAGGCACATAGTTGACGTTCCATCCATTTGAATGAAGATCCTTCTTTAGCAGCTCAAAAAGTGGCCCCCCCTACGCAGCTGAAGTTGGAGATAAAGCGTCAGTAGGAACCAATCATCCCAAAGTTACTTGCACATTGAGTTTGTACACGGTGAGGTCATTTTCTGGATAGCCTCCACCTTAGCCAACTGCAGTTTAAGCCCCTTTGCATCAACCGCAAACCTGAGGTATTCTAGTGGTCCTTCTAGAAGTAGCAATTTGAGGGGCTTAATTTTGATGGTAGCCTTGAAAAGTTGGCAGAATACTTTTTTGAGATGGATATGATGCTCAGAAAAAGTCCGCAAAAAGACGTTTATATTGTCAAGGTACACAAGTACCAACGACAGCTTATGATCAGCCAGGATAGTGTCCATGGTCCGTTGTAATGTAGTCAGCATTGCACAACCCTTGGGGCTTACGCGTTGGTTAAAAAAGTCCCTTGGACGCGATAATGACGCATTTCTCCTGTTCTGCCTCTGGCAACTCAATTTAACAGTAACCTGATAGCAAATCCATTGGAGAAAAATAATTATTGCCACCTAACCAAACCAAAAACGTATTAATTTAGGGCAGGGGAAATGAGTCCTTTTTGGCTATGCTGATGAGCTTCCAGTAGTCAATTAGAACTTGGTTGGTGCCATCCTTCTTTTTTACAATTAGAAATGGTGAAGCTCATGAACTCTTTGATAGTTCCAGCTGTTGTGAATTTAGCAAGACCCTATATATCCGCCAAAGGGGTTTCATGCAGGGTTACGCCCACTGAGCAATTAGAACGGATCATATGAAGATTGTCAGTTCCACAAAACGCATGTAAATAAATAATTATAATAAAAAGAGAGCAATTTCTCAACAACACTTATTTTATTGTAATCTAATAATATCAGCGGATCTCTTCTAGTCCGCTCTCACTCTCTCTAACTAACTCAAAATCCTTCTCCTCAATCTTCCCATCTCGCTGATATCTCAGTGACCTCAGTTCGTACTACCCTTTTTGCTTAGTTTATTCATTTCGCCATATTCTCATTTATTTGGCTTGTTGTTCTTTAACTCTCTATTGCCATAATTTGAGGCAATCTAAATTATCTTCATCAAATGTCAACATCACCTTATCACCTTGTTTTGGAGGTGATCCAATAACAAGCTGTTATAACTTATTATCGCCTCATCCTAAGGCGCTTGAATACTTGTAGCTCTGAAACATCATCAGAGGATTCTGCCCATTAAATCTTTGGCAGAATTCCTCCAATGATCCGTTGGCCATAATTGTGGCTTGTCATCCAGTCATATAGATTTCTGACATTACCACCATTGATTGGACAATAAGCTGTACATCTTTTCTCCTCAACATGATGCGAACCATCATGCGCCAAAAACCATGGGTCTGCGACTTCAACATCTTCTTCCATTTATGGCTCAATGCAGTTTTTCTGACCCAGGCTACATCCCTCTCCCCCAGTTCCCCCTTCCACTGGCTGATGAGGAAGAGTCTGACGTGGACCTTGCGATTGTTCTGGCCCAAGAAGAGCTCCTTTCTGAATTCATCAGCCATTTATCTTCCTGTTACGCCCCCTTTGGGGACATAGTGGCTCAGCTATGCTGGGGATGGGAGCGAAGCCAAGGGGCCTTCATTCAATGAAGCAGCCCAGATATTTGTGGATGGCTTCAGTTGTTTAGTGCTCCAATCTCCTGCTGAGCCGCATCCCACAGCTTTGTCCATTCAGCGGATGCTGTGCTTCATACAGTGGGTGATAGAAAGCTGGTTGGGGTCCTTTACCCATGCTCCTACCCACTTCTGGTCCCTGGGGGTGAACTTCTGCACCAACCAGCTAGCTCGCTTTCATCTGGGGTCACTGCAGCGTTTGCCACCCTCACGCTAATGGCCCATCCCAGTATCTCCCCATCATGGCGCTCCTAGGTAACCTGATTTTTCATCCTGCAACCACTTTAGGATCAAGGATAGAGCGGCACTGGGCAGCCCTTGAGTGGTCCCAGTGCGCAGCATTTACCGCAGCTGCTCCTTTTATGATGGCATAACTGAGCATGGAAGGCTTTCTCATAGATTGCCTGGCACTAGGCGCGGCCTTTTCTCCTCAAGTTAGGACTCATCTACTTGCTTGCCAGCCCTTACGGCTCTGACCCCCTCTGCTTGCTTACTTGTTGATCTTCTGGGACCATCAACGCATGTGGCTGTGGGCTTTGGCCTAGTGGGGCAAGAATGGGTAAAGCTTGATCAACCAGCTGAGCTCTCACCACCTCACTTTTTTCCCTGAAACCCCAGTCTGTCCTCCTTTTCCAGTTCTATCACACCGGCCTCCCCTCCACAGGCTAGCGCAATGGCCCATTGAGTAGATGCCAACACCCTCGCCCTCACCATGGCAGCCTTTGCTTCCACCCCCAACCTGAGAAGTGTCCATTGAATCTGCGGCACCCTTAAAGCGGTGAAAGAAGAAATGAGGATTACATCATTCAAAGCAAAAGGGATACCACAAGAAACTGAAAAAAATGGAAAGATGAAGACAGCGAAGCAAAAGACCTCAAGAAGCAATCCCAAATAAACTTAGCTTATAACTCACATGATGGAGATATTATTGTTCAACATTTTCAATTTTACTTTGTTTTGTTTTGTTGTTTTTTATTTTTTTTTATTTTTGGAGAGGCTCTATTGCTGCTTATATGGATGAAGGAATTTTGCATGCACTCAATTTATAATCCGACTACTTGAAAGGTCCTTGATAGTATAGGCGTCAATACCCATCTTTTCTATTATCTCAAATGGCCCTATCCAAATATTTGAGAGCTTGTGCTTTGACCAAAACCCATGCTGATCGTGGAATAGCACCATATCTACATCCTTGAACAATGTTAGGCCGCTCTGCGGTACCTTATCAGCAGCCCGGTTTGTAATTTTCTTAGATAAGCTTAATGAGTACGCTTCAGTTTGTAATTTAATCAGCATATTAATTAGGGTGGTCAAATAGCGTTGTGAATCCACTCCGCCAGTGTCCTCTACACAGGCAAATAAAAGCTCAGTCAGGGCGGGATGTCATCTGTAAAGCAATTGAAAGTAGCTTTTCCCCAAGGCGGAATGGTAGCTAATATTATAGGCAAGCACCACGGTATAAAGGAGGGTACTTTAATCAGAGGGCCTATCTGTAACCAACTTCTATAGTATGTTCAACAGGGTCCCATTAACCTGTTCGACCATTCTGTTGGACTTGGGGTGATATGGGGTTATTAGAACCCTAAGGATGGCCATCATTTCGTTGACCTTAGGAAGGATGTGAGAGATAAAATTAGTTCCGTTGTTGGTAAGGATAAACTGTGGTCAGCCGTGATGCTGAAAAAACATTACATTACAAACTTAGCCACAGTAAATGACTCAGATCCCAAATGGCCTGCACCTCAACCCACCTGGTCAAGTGGTCAATTGTCATTAGGATATACTTAGACCGGTTAGCTCCAGTTGGCAGAGGTCCCACAACATCAATAGAAACTATATGCCAAGCAAAACAAGGTTTTACTAACTGGTAAGAAGTCTTTTGGCGGAATGGCTTCTCCACCTGGCACTGGTAACAGCAGGATAGTGTCTTGAGTACATCAAATTGCATGCTTTCCCAATAATACTGCAGTAACAATAATTCAAGGGTCTTTTGGACTCCACTATGGCCTACTGCTCGGTGTGAGATTATAATATTATTTTGTCTGGAGGAAGGTCTGGGGATATTCACAGTAGTGTACCCATTCCGCTTATACAATTCCCCATTTTTCTGAAACACATTGGCCCTGATTCCATCTAGTACCTTGATAACTTGAGGCGGTTCATTGTCATACTTTCCGCTGAGTATTTTGTCATACATTATGTCACTTAAATCCACCATAACTGCAAATGTTGGCAATATTGATAAGCAATCAGCATTTTAGTGTTTTGCACCAGGTTAATAAAGAATTTTGAAGTTTTAAACCTGCATCTTAATAGCCCATCGGGTTAGCCGCCCCTCAGTCTCTCTTAGATTCTGCAACAAGCGCAATGATGCATGATCTGTTACAACCTTAAACTTTACTACGTAGTATATACTCAAAGCTGCTTATATGCATAAGTCACTGCTAAGTACTCCCACTTGGTTACAGTGTAATAAAGTTCATGGAAATTCAAGCTTTGACTGCATTACACCATGGGGTGCTACTCCCCCTTATCATCCTTCTAAACAGGACTGACCCCACAGCGGAAAGAGATGCATCCATCTATACAATAAATTCCTTTTAGAAATTTGGGTAGTGCAACACGGGTGCAAAGATTAGCTCCGTTCAAAGTGTAACAAAGGTGTATTGGTACCATTCAATCCATTTGAACGTGGCATCCTTCTATACTAGCTCAAACAGCGGACCTCCAATGAAACTGAAATTGGGTATGAAGTGGCATTAATAACCCACCCTCCCCCAAAACAGCTGCATGTCCCACTGACTAGTTAGCTTAGTCATCTTCTGGATAGCCTCCACCTTGGCTGGTTGGGGCTGCAGCTCAGTCGCATCCACCACAAAACTGAGGTACATCAGCTGATCCTTTAAGAAGTGACATTTCCAGGGCTTGATCTTGATATTGGCCTCATCCAGTCAGCAAAATACCTCTTCCAAATAGGTGAGGTGCTCAGAGAACATACAGGAGAAGATGTTGATATCATCAAGGTACATAATTACGCGCAACAGCTTCAGGTCACCCAGAATGGTGTCCATTGCGCGTTGGAACATGGCTGGGGATTTACAAGACCTTGCGGCATACAATCCAGTTGGAAAAGCCCTTTGGATGTGATTATGGAGCATTTCTCTTGTTCCTCCATGGGCAACTCAATTTTCCAATAACTGGATATCAAGTCCATTACCAAAAAATAGCAAGCTCCGCCTAACTGATCCAGCACATCATTGATCCGCAGCAGAGGGTATGAGTTTTTTTAATGATACTATTGAGCTTCCAGTAGTTTATTACTATGCAGTTAGTGCCATTCTTCTTTTTTACAATCAGAACAAGTGAAGCCCATGAACTCTTAGATGGTTTGAGCATCCCCTGATCCAGCAGCTTGTCGATCTCCACAGTGAAGACTTCTTCAGCTGCCCCAATAAGCGGATTGGCCAAGACCTGACGTGGGAATGATCCCCAGTGTCTAATCAATGAACAACCCCCAAAGCGCACCCTGAATCATGATTGTCAACAGCAAAAATCTCCTTGTACTTTTGAAATAAACTTCCGCCTGATCCTTCTGGTCTTCAAATAACCCCATTAAGTTCTCTGCGGTACAACCACCCTTACGCCAAGGTGCAGTTTGATAGGCAGACCAAATTCATCCAGAGACCCAAACTCGTGAACCTGGATGACCTCCCCAACCAGTTATAGATGTAAATATGCTACGATCTGGTGCCGATAGATTTAAATTGATACAATCCAAAGATTTTCTACTTATACCCTGATCTCCCCATGGCCTGGAAGTATGATGCCTGGAGCCACGTGGGGCTCAAGCTGCGATTGTTAATAAGGCTCAATGATCATTCGATGAATCCCCCCCCTTGGGTTGGGACCATCTCTAAGGCTCAATGATGTTTATTATTACTTGCTGTCCATAGGAGACCATAGGAGATGGAGGCCCAGCGGCTCTAAGTGATAGCCCTTAGTATTCATATATTTGATGGGGAAGGGCTTAAGTCTTGCCTTTTAGCCAATGGTAGCATACCGGAACCAAACCATCACTGTAGGCAAGGTTGATCTGTCCCATATGCACTAAGCCCTTTGGCACTCTGCTGAAGATAAAGTAAATTGGGATCCACTGTCCCAAAATTGCGAAGGTCTCATCCATCATATCAACGACAGACCCATAGTGTTGCATAAAGGCAGTCCCAATCAACAGATCATAATTGGTATTCATTGATACTACCGCTGGAGCCACAACAACAACAGATCCAAACTGCAAGGGAAGTACGGTGTATGCTCCCTCAGAGACTGTGGTTTCTTCTCCAGCGGCCCCATACAACATCTGGTGGTCTATGTCAGGTTTTAAAGTCAACTTCTCCACCAACTTGGTGAAGACAACGTTAATGGGAGCACCCATAAAAATTATAGCTCAGACTCTGGTTTTGGCTACCACAATGTCCCAGTAAGTGCACTCTGAGTAAGATGAATGTTGGCTATTTACTACGTGGACATTCAGCAGATCGTGCTTCCCCAGGAAACTAATAAAACCCAAACCAACTTTAATGTACCCTGTTACAATAGCGTCCACTGGGAGGGCGACCTCTACTCCTTTCAGGAACAGCACATCTGTGAACAGGCCCACTTTTCTGATTGTATTTGGTCAAATTTCTGACAAGCGTAAGGCTTCAGTCGCTCCAGAAACCCTTTGTCAGCCATTTCTTTGGCTTGTGCTTGGATCAACACATTTAATTCCCAACCGGCTGCTGATAGAGGAATGTATCGTCATACTGGGAGTCTTCTGCTGCATATAATTCAGTAGATTCAGGGGGTTGTTTGAATTCAAGATAGTGGAGGTAGAGAGTTCCATCACTACTCCACTCTGACTTTTCCCTGATAGCATTAATCCTGCTGTACATAAGGGATTTGTCAATTGGGGCACCATCATCCCAGGTGCCCAGGGTGACCACAATTGAAACAACTTACCCTTTAGGGCTGCATCCGTGCTTAATATAAGTTGGCCCACACGGGAATTTGAATTGATGATGATTGGCGTAAAAAGGACCAAGTTGTTAGAATGACTGCTGCCAGTCAGCATATTTAGGGCCAGAGAGTAGTTAGCCAATTGTCAATCACCAGTTATTGCGTACGTTGAACTGCAGTGGGTAACCTGGAGGAACCTGCAACAACAGGTTAATTTTCCCCTCATGATTAGTTTGACAATGGTGGTAGTGTTAATCTTATTGATATTGGGTGGAGGGAAAGTTACAGCTAGGCGGCATACAAATTGAACAAGTTTATAAAGGGTACGTCATCCTCCAACAACGGAGCCATGACATTATAAAGCTCAGGGTATGGCTTCACTGCAGAGGACATTGCAATGCACACGTCGAATTCAGATAAAATTCCTGCCCCAATCAACCTGTGAGCTTCTGCCATAAATCCCTCAGCAAATGCAGTGAGGATCTCATTATGCTGAAACCTGATGGTCAAGAACTCGGCCTTCCACTGTGACATCTTTGCAGTTCTGCCAACCAACCGCAGCACCATCTCCTTGACTTCTTGGTATGTAACGGAACTGCCTGAAAGGTAACAAATGACTTAATCAGTGCTCCCGACATCTAAGGTAAAGATTGATAATTTCTCTCTCTGCTGATATGAGGTTCCTTCCATTACAAACTCAAATAGTCTAAAGAACCCATGAATATTTACTTTACTATCAAATGGAGGTAGCTTATCACTGCAAACCTCCTGTAGCAGCTCATCTTGTATTTTTAGCACAGCATCCAATGCAAGTTTCAGCTCACCATATGCAACTGGGCCAGCGTGTAGTGCAGATTCCTTATCAAAGCAACCTAGATGCAACATAGCCAGCAACTGAGTTTTTATCATATTGTAATTGATCAATGGGCCCCTGTAGTGAGCATCACTGTCATGAAATTGATTATGGGCTCCGTTAGAGTGCCAGGCCAACCATTATGAAAACTGGTTGGCCCTTTGCCATTTTGCCTTTGTTGGTATACCAACCCCTACAAGTCATTGTCTAATCCACCAACCAACCACCAACAACTTTGCCTTTAGCCCCAGGTTTTCTCAGCGTGTGCCCCAGCAAGTCCTGCCACTTTTTTGGGAGGCTCAGGCACTTCCGTGCTTCCCCACCCTTGCAACCCTTCACCAACCCATCTGGGCATGCCACAGAGAGTCCATCCCCCTTCCAGGGTGGCTATGGCACTCCCGCGCTGAGCCCCACAAGGTTGGCGGCCAGTCAGTGCATCTGCTGGTAGCCAGCTGGCCAGGTTCTTGTGAGTTCCTCATAGGGAGGAGGCATAGGAGCTGGCAGTGCTGGACACACCAAGCGTGATCACCCACGCCTATTGGGGATCTCCTATCCCACCCTCCCCACTCTAGTTGCTCTAAGCTACTTCAAACAAACAGGAAAGATGGGCTAATGAAAGATGTTTATTAAGAGGGAAAGAATGACTATTTATACTACTTTCAGGCTACTGAGACCAAGTACTAATTGGCTAATCAAATACCGGAAAAACCATCAGTCACTTGATTCCGTAACTCTATCAGATTGTAAACTTCATTCATTCATAATTCATAGTGATTTCCTCCAGATTCGCTCTTCTGATCACTGAATATTAATATTAGGTCAATCCATCCTCAGCATAAGTCGCTGGTCAATCATATATAAATTTGTAATTAAATATAGCTTTGAGTATCCTTGGCATGAGTCACCATTGCTCCAAATTAGTCAGCAGAACCTTTTTCAAATGACCATAATGATTCATCAGTTTTCCATCGGAAACTCCCACATTGATCTTCATATGGAATTTTGGCAGCGAGTGCAGCTTCCACTGAACCTAAACTTGATCAAAATATATAACATTAAATAGTATCAAACTAGGCGATTAGCCTTAAATTATTCCCAACTAACCAAAACCCCTAATTATGATACTATTGGAAGGAATCCATCTGGTTAAAATCTCGATATTGCCCTCCCCTTAACCAGATGGTATTCCTTCAGCATGACCCACCCCAATGGTGGGCTAAGACACCCAGCGCCCTTTCAAAAGAGCGCTGGTCTTAACCAGTGGCTTTCGCCACTCTGTAACCAGTCCCCCAAATACTAGAGCAGCCCACCAATGAAGCCGCCTGTAGAGAACACCAATGTTGTAAATTTGGTGTTACCTTATATATCTGCCAAAGGGTATTTCTATGCAGGGTTACGCCCACTGAGCAATTAAAACGGACAATATGAAGATTGTCAGTTCCTCAGAACACATGTAAATAAACAATTATAATAAAAAATGAGCAATTTCTCAACAACACTTCTTTTATTGTAATCTTATAATATCAGCGGATCTTTTCTAGTCCGCTCTCACTCTCTCTCTAACTAACTCAAAATCCTTCTCCTCATCTTCCCATCACGCTGATATCTTAGCGACCTCAGTTGGTACTGACCCTTTTTCTTAGTTTATTCATTACGCCGTATTCTCATTTAATTGGATTGTTGTTTTTCAACTCTCTATTGACATAGTTTGAGGCGATCTAAATTATCTTCATCAAATGTTGACATCACCTTATCACCTTATTTTGGAGGTGATTTGATAACAACCTGGTATAACCCAATATTGCATTATCCTAAAGCGCTTGAATACTTGTAGCTCTGAAACGTCCTTGAAAGATTCTTCCCATTGAATCTTTGGCAGAATTCCTCCAATGATCCGTTGGCCATAATTGTGGCTTGTCATCCAGTCATATAGATTTGTGACACCAGCATTCTTTGCTCCAGTAGCTTCCTTATATTCTTGGTAGCTACTTCTTTAGCTGCTTTTGAACGGTTTATTGGCTGAGAATTAATGGGGGGATATCCCCAGTGTCCAGATGATGAACAACATCACAAGCGCACCTCAGCTCATGATCATTTACAAGAAAAATATCTCAATAATTTTTAAATAAATAAATCTCACGATTTTTTTGCTATTCTGACAATCCTGTTAATTTTCCCACAGGACCACCACCATTATGCTGGGTTGGGGTTTGACGGGAAACCAAATATGTCCAATGATTTAACTTCATTAAAGCGGAGAACCTCCTTGATGGGGTGTCAAATGTAGATATGCCACTACTTGGTGTTGGCAGACTTGCAAAGGTCTTTATGTAAACTTGCTAGAAAAACCTTGATATCCTTGTATCCAGGCAGGACCATTCCTGAAGCTGCATGATGCTCTAACTGTAACTGCTGGTAAGGCCCAATAACCTCCCCATAAAGTTCTTTGAGTACCTTACCTCTAGCTATATACTTATTATAACTTGGTGACCAGAGGTGATTGTTATGGGTCTGGTGGCTCGGAGGGGCAACCCTTGATACTATTATATCTGCTGAGGGAGAGCCTGGGTTTTTCTTAATTGATGGTAATAACAGGGATTACACCATTGCAGTACGCAAGGTTGACTGCCCCATAAAAACAAGATCCTTTGGCACTCCATTGGAGGTAAAATAAATTGGGATTTGCTGTCCCAGAATCAAAAGGTTCCTCCGCCATATAAGCTACTGCGCCAAAGTGATGCATGAAGGCTGTTCTAATCAGCAGGTCATAGTTACTATTTGGTAGCACAATTGCTAGATACAACCACAATTGACCCAAACCATAAGGCTAGCACACTGTACGCTCCTCCTGAAACTGTGGTTTCTGCTCTGACGGTCCCATACACCATAGGATATCTATGTCAGGTCTTAACGCTAACTTAGCTACCAACTTGGGTGAAACTATGTTGACAGGTGCATTAGTATCTACAATGGTGCGGATTCATTCTTTCATTACAAGGATGTAACAATATGTGCACTCAGAAAAATAAGAGTTTTGACTGTTCACCACGTGAATGTTCAGCAAGTCTCTCTTTTCAAGTAAATGCCTATCCCCATACTGACTTTGAATATTCTTTAACAATGGCGTCTATTGGGATGGTGATGGATACTCCTTTCATGGTATGAGCATCTAAGCAGGGTCCAGGCTCTTCCACCAAAATTTGTTCAAAAACTGATAGATATAAGGTTTTGATTTCTCCTGGAAACACCCTTACCCCGCAACATTTTTTACTTGTGACAAGGTCAGCACATGGACCTCCTTGGATGGCTGCTGATATAAAAATACATCATCAATTGGAGAACTTCTGAGGAATATACGTTTAGGTTTGTGTGGGAAAGATGGGGTTTTCATAGCGGAGATAAAGAGCCCTATCTCTACTCCGCTATGTCTTTTCCATGGATGTAATGGTCCAACAGCACACCATGAACCTGAAGCTTAGGGCAGTTAAGCGGTTGATGTTCAGAATGACCAAAACCATAACATTTTGGCTCATGGGACTCCCATCCTTAATTGTTATGAGAAGGCAAAGCCAATAGTTAGATTGTTGGTTGTAGTTTGGCCGATGATGAGGCGCATAGATATAGTAGGCTTGAAATTATTGGGCAAAATGTAAGTTGTCCAAGATGAACCTGCTCGAATAGAAGGCCCCACTACAGCCCCAAATGGCTTCCATTCCACATTTTGTGGATTAAAAGTGACCAATAGACAGCGCAGGTAGTTGATGATTTTAAGCAGGGGTACATCCTCCTGCAATACTGGAGCCATAGCATTAAAGAACTTATGGTATGGCTTCATTGCAATGGTTGTTGCAATTCCCACATCAACTTCAGATAGCTTCCCAGATCCTAAAAACACATGTGCTTCAGCAGTGAAGCAGTCAGAGAACTCTGTGAGGGACTCATTCAACTAAAACCCGATAGTTAAAAACATATCCATCCACTGCAACATCTTTGCAGTACCCCCAAACAACCAAGCACAATATCCTTCACTCCTTAATATGTAACTGAACTGCTTGGAAGATAGCAAGTGACTTGGTAGGCGCTTCCAACATCAAGGGATAAAATCAGCAACTTTTCCTAAACACAATCTGAATCACCCTCCACTGCAAATTCTAACCCCTTAAAAACCCGTGTATGTTTCTATCATGGTTAAACGAGGCAGCTTGTTGATGAAGACCTCCTCCTCCCTAACAACTATAAATAATTTACACTCTGAGCAGTGTAGCCACTCTGCAGTGGCATCCAAGCGGTCAGTGAGTTGTCTGACTTGACAACCAACCAGATGCAGTTGGTTGAAGGCCTTATCAAGCTGATCCATTATACCCTTTTTCTCCTGAATAAGCATCTTTTGAGCCTAAGGTAGTGTATTCACAACAAGTTTCATTTATGCATATTGAATAACTCAATAAACTGGGGAAATTTATCTTTCCGCTTGAGCCACTTTTGAGCGAATTTAAATTTAAGAAATTAAATAGCTAGCCAAATTAGCCGTGACACTGACCCAATGATGTCCACGGCCCCACCGCCTGCTGCTCCCATGTGGGACAGCAGCGAAACCCCACCCAGCCTTTTCCGTTCAGGTAGAAAATGAGCTTGGACTGATTTATCCTGTCCTAAACAATCCTTAGGTTAGTTCGTTCTGCTCAAGGATCTCGCCATTCACCTTGCATGATCCCAGAAGGTGCTTCATTGCCCTCTCATCCTGCCCTGCTCTTGCATGCATTTCAGCCTTTGGATCAAATATGGGAAGTTGTTCCAATATGCAGACAAACCAATAATTAAACTAACACAGTTGGTGATGCAACCTGTAGGATTCATCAGTTTTTGCCCCTATAAGGGGTACTTTGACCTCAGTTTCACAAGCGAAGCTGATGCTGCCACTTCAGCAACTGTGCCCCTGGTTTTCCAGGGCACCCCAATTTCCACAACGCGCACCCAACTCCCCACTGACTCCACAATGGTGGTTCAGTTCGCTGGGTTGCCCACTCACCTCCCCCCAGAAGTTCTCCATCAGGAGCTGATGGTAGGTTTGGCAGCCTATGGCGCTGACCACATCCTCCAATTTGTGGTCCCCAATGGAGCCACACTCCTTGCTAGCCTCAGACCTTTGCCAAAATTAGCCCTAAATTTATAGATGTGGCCAAACAGATTCCCCCGAGTTCCCTCGTTGCTTCTGCCTCTGACCACCCATTCTGGGCCCGCGTCAAGGGTGGTCAGACCATCTTTAACGTCCTGCTTTGAGTTGGACCACTCAAAGTGGAGTTGCCCCTACCTCGCTGCCTCAGCTGACTCTACAGTCTCAACCACAAAATTCTCATCTGCTGGCTACCCTGCAGCCCTCTCATAATGGGGCAATCTTACCCCAAACTCTTCCAAAGCCTGCTGCCACAGTTGTGTCTACAGCAGCCAATCAGACTCATCCTAAGTATAGAGCCATCAATGCTTTCACCAATCAGGATTTGTTTTGGACAACAATTCGTTCCCCAGCTCCAACCAAATCGCCAGCATCAGCCATCCCTATTGAGGATAAATTGGACTTGTATGACTTGAACCCATGGTCCTCATTGAATGAAACTGACGAATCAGGTAATGTGATTGAAGAATCCAAAGTTGACATCAAGGAATTTATCCTTAAATTGATCCCCCATTAAGATCCCTCTGCGCTTTTATGTCCCACACCTTAGTGGTCGTTTGTTATGCATCCAACACCATTTTGCTGTGTCAGCTGCAGCCCAACCTGATAAAATTCCCTCCGCAATTTTATATCTAAACAGAGATGAAGTTGTCCAATGGTCTCCCCTCTCCCATTCTTGCTCAGACCTGCCACCAGAGCAAAAATACCATTCTCAGCTGCATAAACATGCTGCAGATGCTGTTCAGAAAGTGGTTGTGGCTTTACAATTTAAAATAAAAATAACCTGATCTAACAATTCTTTAGTTTCCCAACTTCCTGCCATCCACATTTAAAAGGAAAAGTGCTTGTCCAATTAATTTAGCACCATTTTGACGATAATGATTTCTATGAATTACTGGTCCTCTGCGATCTCACCTCCCATATTGCTGATAAACCAACGCCCTTGCTCTCTGCCTTGGCCCACGCTTTGTACAATGTGGATACAATGGATGAGCCCCCTGATCCACCTTCCCCTTCCGCTATGGTGGGATAAGTGGTTTGCCGCTGTGCCACCTGGTTTGTAAGTTGTTTTTTTTGTGTCTCACTGCTCGTCTATGGCGATTAGTTCAGGTTTTTTGGTTTGGTTAGTTTTATGCTTCCATTTCAGTAATGATATCCCCTAATTGGCATACCTCAAATGGATGTTAACTTAAATTTAAAATCAATAAACTGGGGAAGCACCCCATCAAGTTGAGCTGTTTGCGCCATTTACTTGGTGACTATAAAGCTTGGTTATGGTTAATCAATGGGGCCCCTGTAATGTGCACCACTGTTATAGTTTTATTGATAAAGTTAATAATCGCCATAAGGATTTTTGTAAAGGGTTACGCCCACTGAGAAACGGATTGACAATATGGAGATTATCAGCCCTTAAAATAAACCTAGTAGTTGTATTAATAAAATGAAGCACTAGCTTTGACCACACCACTTTATTATCTTGATATAAATAGCAGATTCTCTTCTGCTCATGTTCCTTCTTTCTACTACTGCCCGCTCTCTTACTCCTAATTAACGATGACAATTCCTCCTCCTCACATTCTGCTCATAGCTTTGTTGTTCTGGTCAGATTTGACCCTTTGGCGTAGCTATCATCCATTCACCAGAACTTGTTTGGTCAGTTTCAACCCTTCAGCTTAGTTATTAATCATTCGCCAGAACTCTTTTGGTTTTACCTCATTGTTGGAGGCTCTGGCAAAAATTCATGCTGAACTGGTATTGCATCTTCGCCTTATTTCAAGCACCTAGATATTTATATACTAAACTCTTTCTCTCGATTCTCCCACTTTTTTGGCCAAATACAGATCAATTAATTTAAAAAACACAACTCCACTTGTCATCGGCCCTCTCTGGTCCCCCTATGCTGATGAGCTTGATGCCCGCTGTCCCCTCGAGGGGCAGGGGGACACCCCCTCCTAGTGTTTTTTGGCCTCTTCCAAAACGCGCCCAGGCTGGTTTTACTAGCCCTCCCAACTTAACCGGTCGCTTTGTCCTGCCTAAGGACCTTGCTTTACACCTCGCCCGCACTCAGGCGGTGCCTCATTGCCCCCTAGTTACCCCTTGGAGCACTATGCAATTTGGCCTTTGGGTCAAATGTGGCAAGTTGTTCCCATATTTTGACCGCCCTATCATCAAAAATGCCCAGAATCTTTTGCGTCCTGCTGGCCTCATTGACTTCCGCCCTTCAAGGGATATTTGACCTCGGCTTCTTGAGTGAAGCTGATGCGGCAGTCACAGCTACCATTCCCCTGGTGTTCCAGGGTGTACCCCTCCCTACCACTCGAACCCAGTTGCCCATTGATACCACTCTAGTGGTTCAGTTCATAGGCCTCCCTACCCACCTCCCCCCCAAAGTTTTATACAACGAAATGTTGGCCAGTTAGTCAGCATATGGTTTGGACCCCATCCTAAAATTTGTGGTTCCCATTGGCGCCTCCAAGCTTTCAGGCCCTCGTGCCTTTGTGACCATACATCCTGCTTTTATGGAGGTTGCCCTCTTGATTCCCCCTTGCACCATCATTCCCTTTGCCCCAGACCATCCTTTCTAGGCCCACGTGAATGGAGGGCGCACCATCTGACCTATCTGTTTCAAACTGGACCATTCAAAATGGCTCTGCCCCTCCAACACCTGAGCCACAGCTTACACACCTGACTCTTCGCATGATGACCCAATAGCCGACCCAGTTACTTTCTTCACCTGGGGCACCTTCCTCCCCCCTCCTATCCAAAAGCTGGAACCTGCAGCTGGGCCAGTCCCAGCCAATCAGGAGCAGTGTCCCCAAACCCCTTCTCCTCACCCAACCAATCAGGGATCCAACTGGACTCCAGTTAATTCTAAGCCACACTTGTTTTATCCCAAGCCCTGCTCCCCCATGCCAACGCATTCTCCTGATCTAATTATCATTAACCAAAATCCCTGGAATTATTTGGACAAAGTTGATGAATTGGGTAATCCTGTCTCCAAATTGGTTGACCCTCATTGCTTTGAAGAGTTCATTGATGCTGACTGTGCAGTCTAGATCCCCCCTCACTACTATTCGCCTCGCTCTGGTGCCCACATATTCCAATCTGACCATTAGTTATTTGAAGAGGTAATTGCTTCCCCTCTTGATATTGCGCTCTGATCCGCCACAAGTTTATCCATCAAGAGGTTATCTAAAGGCCTTGTTCCCCCTCCTGTAGATCCCGCACTGACCCTATCCCAAAATGAGAATTCCTCCGCCACTACTCCTATGCCAGTAATCTTCTCAATCTCATAGCACAACAAGATAGGTTTGGCCCAAATACCCGCCTCACCCCCAAAGTTGTAGACATGGCTTCTCCCATGCATGGCACCCGCCTTAAATTTGAGAAGGCCCTTGCCACTTACCTTTCTGACTGCCTCAATAAAGGTATCCCTTGGCCAGCGCCACTCCCCTCCCTGGACCCCCACTGCCATGACGCGCCTATGCCCCTGCTATCTGCTTTGTGCCGCTGCCTGTCCGCCTCAGTTGAGCTCTACCAGACTCCCAGTCCCCCCCTCTCCCTCCGCCATAGTCAGTTAGTGATTTCTGCTTCCGACTTGGTTGGAGTTTTGCGTTGGTTTTCACATCTTTTGAATGGCTTTGGATGTGTCATTTCAACTTTTGGTGTGGTTCTTTTGTTTGTGCTCAGCAATGTCCATCCCCTGGTCAGCGTGCCTCAACCTAATTTAAATTCAAATATTTATATACTGAAAAATAGTTTTTAGCAGATATTAGCCAATCTGCTATGACTATTTAGAGCTTATTGCTCTTCATATCAATACATTGACAGATGCATCCACACCCAGGGAAAATAATTGAAGCAAATGAGCTGATCTTAACCAGTGCCTGAAACGCCAATGAGATCAGCCAATTATGGGGTCACAATCCCAGCCTGGTTGGCTGAACGCAGGATACTCTGAACCCAATGGCAAAAGTCACTTTCAACTGCATCAATAAGGCCACACTCCATTAGGAATCTGTCATGGTTGATGAACTCACCAGAAAAAATGAGAATTACAATTGCAACTCAGAAAGGGGACAAGCACCTGGTTGGCAATCTCAGCATTCAGAGTGATGAGCCCAACCCATGAGGGTGAGCTGGAACTAAGGTTGGATTTTCTAGAACAACATGGCTTTTGTTAGCTCCTCATCCGCTGCCTGGGAGCAGCACAAACGCGGAAGCTAACCAAATGAGCACTATGTGTCAAAGTACTAACTGAAAGTTCATTTGATAAATAGAAACCTCTGCTTCCCCCAACTCAAACAGAAAGGCTGAAATGGCAGATACTATAGATAAGTAGATTGTGTCATGGCATGGAAGATAAAATTGAGACTGGCCTGCCAGTCAGGATGCGTGAGCATCCAGAAGAAAAACCAGAATGCCAAGGGCTTTGATATATAATCGACTTGATAGAAGGTAGGAAGGAAGCAAACAGAGGACGACGGCTGATAGCTGCCATAACTACCAACCCAAAAAGCAACCAGATAAAGGCCCTGAGGGCCCAAGGATTTTTAAACAGGAGACTAAATAGGTACAATGGTGGGACTAAAATTGCTATGGACTCACTAGTGATAGATCAGACAGTGAGGTCACAAAATCTTGCCTGGCAGGGAGATAAGATATCCAACATCATAGACACATCTTTCCGCCATAGCTCGCTGGCAAATGGGGATATACCAACAGGTCACACATATGATATTCCCAGTCATTAAATTTGGAGAGCAGCGTGGTAAGCACGGCCACTAGGGATTAATTGTGATGCAACCCAAGTTATATGGTTTGGGGTTCCTGAGGCAGCATACTCTGGAAAAAATTTAATAAAAGTAAATACTTGGTTGGTAAAAGGGTAATTTATAAAAAACTAAAGTAAAGAATTAGATGACAAAGTACCAGCGCGGGATGTTTTCCTTAAAAGAAGAGGCTTGGGAATTAAAAATACATAAACGAAGGGTTATGATTTAACTGTTTTAGCGGATTGAAATCTCAAAAATAGTTTGACACTAATTGGTCTTTGTGCTGGCCATCGGACTCCTGACTGAGTTTTTTCATTAAAATATTCCTTCCATAACAATTCCATATGGTAAACATTGCTTTGTTCAGTGGGTGACTGAGATTGCCCATGGCCAGGGCACAAGGGGGCCCTGTCCCACTGGTTATCAATTGGATTTCCCACATTTAATTTAACCATTTATATTCCACAAGATTATTCATATTTTTCGCCCTATTGGCACAGCCCAAAACGACCATTGGAGCTGATTCCCTCAATTTCTAAAAATTCTTTTTCCCATCAGCAAGTCCAAACATCGGCACTGGAGCAGCATATTCACCCTTGCCCTGTGGCTAGTAGCCTCTTCCCACTATGACCTCCACACACATTTTCCCAATTCGCTTGAGAAGCTCGCTCATGGATAGATATTGCAGTGGAAGAGGAACACTTAAAGGTTAAGCCATCACCCACCATTCATCCACCACATGGGCAATATCGCCCTGATGAAAGGGATGGCCAGCTTTTTTTGGTCATTTTTTTGTGTGAAAATGAAACGCCATTTGGTTTTGGCGCAGGGGATGCTCCCATGGACTTACGCCTACAATCTAAAATTCAGCATCAACACACCGTTAAGAATCAGAACGCTGATGGGTTATCTCTCCTGCCTACTGTGGCCTTGGTGGCCGATGTGGCTAATAAATTATTTAATAAAATGCTTACTGAACAATGTAGTAATGAACTGGAAGAAGTTCAGCGCTGCTTAGAAATTTATGAAAGGACACGGGTGTTCAAAAAGGGAAGTCTATAAATTACAAAATAATCAGCAATTTTCGATACCCTGACTAACAGAGTAAACTGTTATAATTGTGGCCCACAAGGCGACAGGGCATAGCATTTTAAGAAAATGTTTGACTTATTGAAACAGCACCACTATTGTAAATCTATAAATTTGATGTTCATGATACCCTCCGCTGTTGTAAAGAATGTCAGTTGGAAAGGATCTATCAGAAAGCCAACTCCTATCAACTGGTTAAGCCCACCTCGTTTGGCATAATGTTTCTATTGATGTGGTGGATCCTCTGGCCAATATGTCAGGACGATTTATATACATAATTGTGGCCATTGATCACCTCATTATGTGGGTGGAGGCCAAAGCAATTTGGGACTTGGGAGCCACGGTGAAAGCCAGATGCATTTTAGAGGATATTATCTATCAGCATGGATGCCCTCAGTTTCTGCTGACTGATAATGGGACAAACTTTACATCCCAGTTTATTTCAAAATTTATGAATTGATGGGTATAAATGGGGTATTGTCTATGCCCTACCACCCTGAGACTAACGGCACTATCAAACAAGTGAATGGTACGTTTGTTATGATTTTGTGTAAGATAATTATGATGAAGGTGTTCATCTGGAACCTTTTCCTGTCTTCCACCATTTTTGCATATAATGTATCTTATTATTCAGCCATGGGAAATTCCCTATTTGCTTCACTTTATAGGAATCAACTGAAAATCCCCCAATTTTATATTCTTGTACAGTCAAAAAGTCATGAATTTCACAAAATAATTGGAAACAGTGGTGCAGACTTTAATTCATCTACACTGAGTTGCATTTTATAATGTACTAACTTAGAAAAGATAATCCTGTGAACGGGATAACGCAGACTAGTGGCCGTTACCACACTTTGCTGTAGGGAAACTTGTCTTGTATTATGATAATCGCTGTTTTAGATGAGCTGGCCAGATGCAACTTATGGAAGTGGCCATCTGAGATCAAGAAGACATTTGAAGATGACTACACTTTGGAGGATCCAGATAAAGGTCACCTTTATCAACCAAAGCATGTTAAGTTTCTTAAGAAATATAAGCAGTGTTCTGGGCTGATGGCCCCTAGTTTCTCAATGAGCTAGTTGACCTCCACACATCTTTGTTAACTGATGTTTGGTCATGTGAGGGAAATGTTGTAATCAGTTTGACCTGACATAAGATAGTATTAATATTTACCCTTTTCTCTTATTTAAATAATAAACGTATAGTAGATTCAATTGGTATGTTAATTAGTTTTCCATAAAGCCCCAACTTTAATATAAAGTGACATAAAGTAACAATTTACTATTAATCAAGTCCCTAAATCCCGCTGGAACATTTCTCATTTCATAGATTTTATTAGCTATGACGCCGTAGCCTCAATTCTATACCACCTCCCATTTTATATTAGCATACTATTCTATTGTGCCACATGCTGGCTTAAAATCATTGGTAATTGGGTCATATATTTATTATGCCCGTCTGCTAGTAATTTGACTACATCCACCATATCACATCTAATATTAGAATGCCTTGAGCCTTAGTTATTTACTTTCTGACTCAATTTGGATATTTTGAATTTTTGTCTGCCATTTGGAGATGCTGCTTAGTAACCATGAAAAGCACCAATACGATCTCTGTAGAGAACGCATATCTGAGGAGGATTGGCAATGGGAAGGGGATTTTTTCCTGGAAAAGCTGAGAGAGCCAATATAGAAAAAATACTATTAGCAAGCCCTGGCCACTGGCAGTATCTGATACTACAGTATGCTCCTTTGTTTTGTTTAATTAAAAAACCTATTTCCATATAAGTCTTTTCTGTTGAGATTTCTGTTCAGGGTTACTGTCCACATACAGTACTTTTTATCTGGTATGTTTACCTGTGTGCAGATATATAGCCCACTGCGCTGATTTTCACAAAAATCTTATGTCATCTCAACAAAGCTTAGAAATGCTGGAATACACTCACAGAAGAGGTAAAAGCCAAGACTAACAAGCCTCCTTAGAGAACCAAATGCAAAGAGATAAAGGAGGAATTAAATTAGTACATTATAAAAGAGGATGAGAACAAACTCTTGTGAACTTACTGACCATCAGCTAACCAACAAAATTATGATCTGGACACCATAGTTAAGAACTCGGATAGTGATTAAGTCATTCTCAAAAGATGAATTAATCTGCTGGACTTCAACTTAGACTTAATCTATAGGAAATGGTGCAACATCATAACCTTCTACAGGATTAGTTATGTCTATACTTGCATTAGGTTGAGCAGAGCGACAAATGTGCCAAAATACTGAATCTAAAGCTCCTAGAGTAAATGTCATCACAGTATTAGAATCCACTACCTTCAAACCTACTTCAAGGTTAACTTCACACCTGGCGAAGGGAATATTACAACTTTCCTCTACATTTATAAATCCATGATGGAAGATGTGACCAATCATCAAAAGGTTAAGCATCACTTATCTAGTTTAAGCTGTTTGGCTCAAAAGGTATGGTACCTCTTTGGACGGCTTGAACACCTGGACTGAAGTCAAGGAAGCGCTCATTAAATAATTGAGTTCCAAGAAAAGCTTAATATTAAGAAACAGGCCTTTATGAGAATTGCATTATGCTGAAATGAAAACCTGGTCAAGATTGCAAATTGCTTCTATATCAAGGCACAAATGCTGATGACCTCAAAGGGGCTTACATTGGATGATGCCGTAGCTGTCATTGTTACTGGTATACATAGTAACCCTGACCTAGCCATGCACATCACATATGTCAAAACAAGCTTCAACTCTGTCTTAGACATTAAAGAAGCCCAGATCAATGTAGTTAAATTACACAGGCCAGAGACCTCCTGAAAGGTTTTCACAAATCTCAGAGTGTACTTTAAGGGAAGAAAATCCTAAGGAGGTTAGAAGCCCAAGTGTAACTACTGTAAGAAGAACAACCACACCAAAAGACATTTGTTTTAAGAATAACCCTGAATCTGAGATCAGGTAAAAGGGCGGTTGACTTATGATCAGGTACCTATAAAGCTGACCAACCTATAGTACATAAAAGTATTACATTCTCAATTGCGCATATTGCAGGCATTGAAAACAATTCCAGCGACGGCTCTGAATGGGGTTAAGAGGAAACAGGTGATTATATTTTAGATCAAATTTTTGAGCTCACCATTACAGATTGCTTAAATGATGAAAACATCAATGATGCCCAGGTTCTTGAAGGTACTCATCTCTTACAAGTCATTGGGTGCCCCATAATATTTAATATTCCAGCAAAGCTGATCAATATCTTACCTTGTTGATCTGACCTATCTCAAGTGTGCACAGTCTAATGGAGTTTAAGAAAATATCATAAGATTTTACAAAAGCTCAATGCAAAGTTCTGCCTTAGAAAGGTGTTAGCCCTCCCGCCAAATTTTAGAGAACTATTAATGAGGTAGAAGTGGTGACTCAGAAGGTCAGGAAATGGTTATTTTATTTATTGAATCTTTAATTGACATTGTCTAATCCTATCTCTTCAAGAAGATTAAGATCACCCGTGACCTTGAATAAAACCAGGAGTATAGCACAGCTGATTTGAATAGCACCAAGGCGATAGGTTCTTATTCTTTCCAGCCAATTTAGTTTGGCAAATTATTTCTCTCAGCTCCCAAAGTTGCACTGGATAATAGCGAGTATACTATACTTATCATTACACAGTTATGATCAAATATGAAAGAGTTACTAAATCTGAAAAACAAGATATTTATCACTCCTCAATTATAATGTTCCTCATACTTGATAATAAAGAATATAGCAAGAGGAATTTTGTTTTTTGGGTTGATTATACTTTTTCTTCTTTTTTAACACTAGTGGTGCCCAACCCAAAAGGGTGAGCCACCACGCAACTTTATTTGCAAATGGCCCAAATAAAGGGATGATTAAAAATATTTTTTCCTAATATAGTCCCTAAGTTATCAGCCTAGGAAGCCATATCAGAAGGCGAGGACGCTTTGGGAAAACTTGTCCAACACTCGCTTTAGCTGGAGGACCATGGCGGGCAACATAGAGGTTGGGGCATCAGCGACATGGGGAATAAGGAGGTATAATTGCGGGTTTTCTTCATTTATGAGGCCAGTGGTATCCATCACATCAACGTTTTGAGCAAGTTGATGCTCAGAAAAAGTGATGAGAGCCAGAACAAAAGTTAATGACTTGATGCGCTGGCGGGTTTAGGATTAATTGGAGTCAAAAAGGGAAGTTTTTCCACATCAATGCAAGCGTGGCTCGCTCTAAAAGCAAGATCCTCAATTTCATATTTTTCATCCTTTATAAAAATCATGGGGAAAAGGGATTGGAATACCCTCAATAAGGGGTTCAAATGCCCCATGAAGATGTTGGCGGAGGAGGGTGTTGACAGGAACAGCTATACTGCTTTACCTTTACCTTTGCAATAAACTTCCGGAAGAGAGGCAAAAAAGCTTCCAACACAGTAGATGCATCAAAAGCATATCATTCTATCTTACAAAGGAGGTAAAAATTATCTCCTGAATAAAGTGTGGTTTCTACCAACAAAGCTGAGTATACCCCTAAACTTCTTTCTATAATCTACTAGTGTTGATATAGTCAATGAATTTGAACTAAGAGTTTTGCCAGGATTCTTCAACCCAGCAAATCAGCATCCTATTGAGCTACTATTTGGAAATCTGACTAATCAAGATATTTTAGCCAGAAACACCAAAATATAAGGTAGGTCAGTTAATTCTAATTAATGAAATTGAAAAGGTAACTTTTTTTGGTACTTACCTTGTTTCTGGCCTAACTGCCAATAATTAATATGTGCCATTCTCCAAGTTTAAATATCCGATAAGTTAAACCAAAAGAAATTTGAGAAAGTGCACCAACTATTTGAAGTCTATCAAGATTTTATTCATGTAAGGTGTCAACTATGGTCACATGAAAGATTGGAAACATAGTATTAATGTATGAGATTTAACCTCATGATCAAAGCCATATAGAAAGTTGAGGGTAAAGGAGCAACACATGACAACTGAGCTCAGCGACTATTGGATGACAGCTTATTTGTGACCTCCCAGAGTCCATGATCATCATCATTGTTACTTATAAAGAAGAATAATTGTGGCCACAAAAAAAATTGATGGATTACTAGAAGCTAAACAGCCTCACTAAGAAGGACAGATATCTGATTTCACATATTGATGATGCTTTGACATAACTCTCTGGTAAAATTTTTTCTCCACGATGGACCTCAGCGGCTATTAGTGGATGGATTTATCACCAGAGGACCAAGAAAAATGCTCGTTGATTTCACAGAAGGATTGATTCAATCCTATCAGCTCTCTCAAGAATTATGCAATTCTGACGCCTCATTTCAACAGGCAATGAATCACAGCATGAAAGATCTTAAATTAAGATGTGTAATCATCTACCTAGATAAATAATGGAGCTCTCAAAACCTTAACCAATCATCTGGACCACCTCAAGTCAGTTTTTCAATGACTGTGAGAGATTCACATCAAACTAAAGTTTGTAAAGTGTACCTTTTTCCAACAGGAATTGGATTTTTAGGTTGTGCCATATTGTGGGAAGTAATTAAATCCTCTGATAAAGTTGAAGCAATATTAAAGATGTCAGATCTGAAGAGCCTCCAAGCTATATATAAGTATTCCTAGGAATGATGGGATATTACCATCTATATCCCTAATTTTAAAACTTTTCTCTATTGTTGCAAATACTAATTTCAATAAACTGATTAAAGACTTGGTAAGTTTGATAATCTCTTTGAGGGTATTATTGTGCAATCAATGTCATGTAGAGTTGGGCTAGCAAAGTAAAGGGCACAGGAGTGGGCTCTGCACCATCCAAAGTTTGTAAACGCCCCGGTGACACTGGCGGCCTTGATAAAATTAAAAAACTGGCGTTTAGTATTTCCTTGGAGATTTCTGGACTGGAAAGCGAAATGTAACCAGTCCATCAATACTCCGCGGTCCCAGCCCCTGTTGTCAGTTGAGCATGGGTTTTGAGGTTTCCTGGGTATCCAACAAACCGTGCTTTAGGAAATGTTCTGAGGAGATGTGCACAACCATTTCCTAAACGCAGTATATGTTGCACCGCACTCCATGCCCCAAAGTTGGTTGGATCTTGGGTTTGAAAATAAACAAGCAGTGGATGAGGCCGCACAGTTGCATGTGGTGGTAGACCTCATTGATGGTCATTGGGTAGTCGAGATGAAGCACACTCATTGAACCAAATCAGATCAAACTTTTTTGAATTTAACTTCCTCCACACAACTATTAAGCGCACAGTGCTGGAGCACACTTAATGGCTGGGCTTAAGGCATATGGGGAAATTTATCCTTCAAAATGCAACGCCTTAAGTTCATGCCAGACCTGTGCATGGGCAAAGCAATCGCTGTGATCACCCCATCCACAGTTGTTGCGAAAGATTTGACCCAAATCTCACACTGCATTTGTGTTCATTGACAGACAGAAATTCCACCTGTTCCATGCCACCGTGGATAGCGCGCCGCCTATCTGCACCTTTTGCCGTGCTTTTGGCCACAAGGCCTATACCTGCCCAGCCAAGAAGGGCATCATATGAAACAAAATCCTACCTGAAGCAATGAGCAGTGCAGACACTCGTTATGATTTGGCCATAGACACCAATGCCACCTTCCTGTGGGGCGTTCAGGGATGCTATATTTGGGTCAAATCTGTTCCCTGCGGGAGTGTAAGAAGGCCAAGCAGGCCCGCAGAGCAGTGGCCAAGGCAGCAGCCATGGATGCATCCATGATCCCACCTTCCCAGACCCAGGATGACATCAAGCCATTCTCTGCAGAAGTGGTTTACAAATCCTTCCACTAATCTGGATTATTTTAACCAACCAAATGACCTGATGAGTGAGTTGGCTCTACCCAATCAATGTTACCAAGCCTTGATTGAACCCGATTCTACCACTCATTTTCCTCCCAAATTTGAGTTGAACTGCAAAGATGTACTTCAGGAGCACAGCTATTTGAAAACTTGAACAAAATCAGCAAAAATGAATGTCAAAACCGCAACTACAGTCAAAGTGTTGAAGTCCTTTCAAACCCCACCCCCGCATATAAAAAAGTGTATCCAACGCAGGCTAATATTAATGTTGCTATAAAAGCGGCAATGGAAGGCCTAGGTGGCCCTTCCCATAGCACCTAAGGTGCAATGGGGGGAGCCTTCACATTAGGGACGTTGATCATCGCTGGACTTAAGGCCTCGCATTCCAGGCTTTGAAACTGAAGTTTTTAAAAATATAATTTACCTGTGGACATCCTGGCATTTAGGAAACCCACTGTACACATGGTGCTGAGAAAACATGAGCAATCATGCTCTTCCCCTCCCTTTCCTTTTGGTCACCGCACTGTGGGGTGCTTATACTTGTGACCCATAATTTTCTGATTCTTTTCTAATAATTCATACCTTGATGGCCATATTCTTGTTGTGTCCTTTTCTTGAGGATGATGAAGTGCACGCTATTGTTAATATTTATGCCCTGACCTGTGCACGGGATCACTGGAAATTTTTATCAGCCATTACTTTTATCCCGTTTCCCCATGACTTGTTTGTGGTGGGCGATATGAACTGCTGGGCCAATCTGGCCACCAACTGCTGGCTTTTGAAGCCTGCCCCCCACAGGGGCACATCAAACTATGAGTTCTTAAAGCCACTTTATAGCTGTTTGATACCCTATCTAAACATGCACCGCTGCTCCCCAATATGTCTCATCCCCATGTGCACAATGGTCAGCTGAGGTCAATATCCCACATTGACCTTATTCTTGCCCCGTTGAACTTTTGATCTCAGGTTGCACACTTTATTGACAACGAAAATTGATTTCTCTGAACGCAGGTTGGTGTCAATTTCCTTTTCTTTATCACACCCTGCGGCACAGTCGCTGAAGTGGTGCAAACTTCGCCCAGCCAAGATCACATAGCCCGGGTTTTTCTCATGGGTGCACACCAAAACCTTGGCACCAGAGTTCACCACACCATTCTGTGCAGACCCACTTTCAACCTGGTCAAACTTCAAAGCAAACATTTTTACCAGGCACGCCACATCTCATCGCATCATTCTCAGGCTGCCTTGGCATTCATTTTAGCGCACGCTTGCAGAAATGGACCACCTGGAATCTAATGTTCCTGCTGCATGCTACAGCCCGTCTTGGGGTCACAAGTGGGCAGAGGTGTCCGCTCGCCTCTAAGCACTGGTAAGGCAACACAAACATCGTGTTTGTATACAGCACAAAGCGAAAAATATAATGGCAGATACACATGCTCCGCCTACTTTTTCCAAAAATTCTTTGAACCACGACAGAGCTTGGCCTGCACACAGGTGAGGCGGCCAGACCACTCCATCGCAGAAACTCTGACCAAAGTGGCAATTAAAGCTCAAACTTTTTACTCCAAATTGTATCGCTCTGACCTAGTTGAACTGGCCAAAGTTGACAATTTTCTTGAAAAAGCATATCTGCACCATTTACTGTTATCTAGAGTCAAATTTTATTCTCAGGATAACTCTGGTATGCCATTTGCAGTGCATCACACAGAAAATGCCCAGGTCAAGACAGGATTCCTTATGAGTTCTTCAAGAAATATTTTAACTATTTCTCCTCTTTGTTGCATGCCTCAATGAATCAGTGTTTGCTAGAAAAGCACCTCCTTCCTGGGGGCCATGAGGCTTTCACAGTAACGATGTATAAAAAGAGGATAAGCTGGACTTAGCCAACTGGCTCCCCATATCACTTACTAACACTGACACTAAGTTATTTATTAAAATTATGGCCAACCGCCTAGGGGAAGTTGCCTCTAATCTCATTTCTCTGAGAAATTTGGTTTCATCCCCAAGCGGTCTATTTGGGAAGACATATACACAGTAGCCAACGTCTGCCAATCCACGGCTACTAGACACTTGTTTTTTTAGACCAGCATATGGCTTATGATAGAGTCAACTAGATTACCTCAAAGCCTGCCTCCACAAGTTTCACATCCCCCATCAATTCATTAATTGGGTAATGTTGCTTACGGAATCCGCAACAATGGCTGTGCATATCCCTGTCTTCCTCATTGATGTAGTTCGCCATTAGAGGGGACTCCGCCATGGGGACTCTGTGAGCCCAATATTATATAACTTCAGCCTTGACCCACTTTAGTGCAACATGAATGCCCGTCTTACTGGTGTCCATTTGAAAGGCAAAGAACTGGTTAAAATGTTGGAGTTTGCTGATGATTGTGTGTGGTTGGGGTTCTTAACACCCAAGATTCATGCGCTCTTGAAACTACTATCCAAATTTTACTCCAGGGTAATTAACACTGCACTTAACGCCTCCAAGACCAAAATTATTTTCCTTGGGCGTTTCCAAGCCCGCTGGTCACCACACCCCAATTCCATCGCTTCAGCAGCTAGCTCACAGGTTTGCTTGCACCGCCCACCCCATACCGCCCCATTTGTGCTCCCTTTCATTCTAAGACCCACTGATGGTTCGGTATGCTATTTGGGTGTGTGGCTGGAGACGGGAAGGTACGCCTCAATGGTGATGGAGCGCCATATACTGTACAATGTCACAAAACGCATCGCTTACATCAGAGCCAACAACATCCCTCACAGGCAGAGTTGTGCTGACCAACTCTATGCTCATATCTAAAGTTTGGTTTGTGGCCCATGCTATCGCCTTTTCCCCATCTTTCTTCACCTCGTTATATGCCTCAAGAAAGGGTGGCTTTGGTTAGGCCGCCCACCGCTAGTGCGCCTGGATGTCTTGTTTGGTCCTCACCATAGTAATGGTATGGGCCTGATCAACTTCAAGGCTAATGCCGCCAGAATACTTGGCACCTGGATCGCTGCAGTCACCAGCCACACACTTTAAGCCTAACACTGGTCACGCGCAGCCCACTCCAATTTCTCCCGCGCCCTGGGCCTCAGCAATCCTACCCACCCCCATTATCTGTTAAAATATCTCGCCTCACACACCTCTGCTGCGGGCCCTCATGTGACGTCACCCCACTTCAAACAAATTCTCCTATCCATGCGGAGCGCTGATTGGAGAATTTGCATCAGTGGGAACACCATTCAGAGGGGTCTCCCTAAACCCGCTTCACATTGGATTTATAAGGCCAATACGTTCTGAACAGTGTGATACCAAGGAGGTCCCCTATCATAGCCAGGGTGGATTATCTGGACATGTTGTACATTCCCTTCTCCCTAGAAACCCAGAAAGCCATCTGGAAGTACGCCCACCACCCTCTTCTGAAGCTGTATATTCGGTCCCATGTGTGGCATTGCTTGAAACGGGTATGCTGAACTGCCAAGTGATCCAATGCATCTCACTCCTCGCGTGTTGTGTGTGACCAATATGGGACTTTGGTACACCACCTAGAAGTGTGCCCTCCGTCAAAAGCTCTCTGGTGTGAGGTTCAGCGTCTCTTTTTTCTGGAGCAAACACAGCCCTTCCTCCTCTTTAAGGACATCTTCGCCTTTTCCTTGAATTCTCTTATACAACCTTCCCTCTGAGCCTTAGTGGTAGCAATTGCAATGTGGACTATCCACAAGGTGTCTTGGATGCCATTTCAGGCTCTACTCCCACCCCCAGAAATCTGTATGCTAATTCCAGTCGCACCTCATGGATCACTTTCAAGCATGGTTGTTTGGGAACCTACCATTCCGGCAATGACAGTTGAACTCATCCTGATTACCAGTTTGGTTCATCACTTCAGACCCTTTCCTTCATACGTGCTCAATAGTGGCACAAGTCTCTACTCATGATAACCCTCTTCCTTTATTTGGCGTTCCAGCTGGCAACATAAGACAGCATTAGCTTCTCTGAGGTGCCTCTTGCTTATTTTAGTTCTTTTTAGTTTATGCATCAGAAGTGTCCATCTTATGGTTGGCCTTCCCCAAATAAAATTTTAATTATATTCCTAATTTTTCTCAACTCGCCATATCTCTTGTCCATTTGCTTGCCAAAGACACCCCTTTTGTGTGGGGAGTAGAGCAAATAACTGCATTTGAGAACTTAAAGGATTTTTTGAATAAAAGGACAGTTCTATGACATCCAGACTATGGGATTCAGTCATCCTTTTTACAGATGCTTCGAATTGGCCATATAAGCCATTCCCTCACAACTAAATGAGGAAAGTAATGATCACTTGGTATCCTATTGTAGCAAAAACACTTTCAAAAAGCTGAGCAAAATTAAAGTGTCATGGAGAAAGAGCCCATAATTGTTCTCCTTGCAGTGAAGCATTTCCAGCTTTTCTTGAATGTTACAAACTTAAAGTTGACATAAGCCACACTTCTCTTAAGTGGCTAAAAGTTATGAAAGATCTGAAGGGAAGACTAGCCCGTTTGGATCTCAAAATTCAGCAAAAATGACATAAACATTATTCATCAATCTGGAACAAAACATGAACGTAGATGTACTTCCCATTTGCTCTACTACATTTAGACAATAGAAAAGCTGAACGTTTATATGACCTACTCATGAAACCAGACTCTTTATAGGATGAAGATGAACTAATTCAGAAGATGTTAAAATGACGTGCTTAAAATACTAAGTGCTTGTTGTGAAAGTACAGGACATTCCTGACCATCACATTATCTTTATTAGAAATACTAACAAAAACAAAAATAATAATAATATAAAGATAAAAAACCATAATTGGCCACAAGTGCATCAAATGAAGGCTATCATATGACTTCAAGGGATCCGCCAGATTTAAACTCCACCCATCAAACTTATTTAATTAAATTGTTATCTGAACTTAATGCCAGACCATATCAGTAGAAAGAATTGCAAGAGAAACACCTCATTATAGAGGTTCCAAAAAGGGAGGAATTGCCAAGCAAACGGATATCTTAAGAAGTCAAATTGAATGATTTTTCTCCTCAAAATTTACTCCAAATGCAACCTGAAGTTTGAGCCTGTAAAATAGGCCTAAATTTGGCCTTTTTGCACCAAACTCCTATAGCTTAAATTATTTAGCGTGCTTACCAACTATGACATATATGCATTCCTTAAGCACAATAAGCAAATTACTACATATTTCTTAAATCATCTATTTTCACGATTGCAGCATACATAATCATCAGACTTGAACAAGTTTAAAGCATTCTTTATGACTATTATAAATAAGATTTGAGAAAATTTCATCTCTTAATTCTGTGTATTTCAGCAGTTTTTGCTCAATAAACTCTATCTTTGCTAACGCTTCAATTATAAAATTTATTTGGACAAAATATACTATGAAGAACATATTCTCTCTGAACCATAGCTGAACTTATTCACTTTGTGGAATCCCTCCTATCAACCTCATTACCAAAGAAAACCTACAATTATACCTCCTTATGCCACATGTCGCTGATGCTCCCACCTGATGCTGTCTGCCATGGTCCGCCAGCTAAAGCAAGCACCAGACAAAAGTTTCCCCAAAGCTTTCTACCCTTCTGATATGGCTTCCTAGGATTTTAGATGAGGTGCCATATTAGGAATTTTTATTTTAATAATCCCTTTATATTCCCTAATTGCATATAAAGATGCTTAGCGGCTCCCCCTTTTGGGTTGGGCTACCACTAGTGCTAAAAAGTGGAATTCCTCCTATCTCTCTCTTGGGGTTAGGGAGCTCTGTAAGGGTTGAGTATCTTTTTAACTCTTCTACAAGGATTGATTTTACCCCAATATAGCAGTATGTGGACATTCTGAGCCTTTTTTGTGGTGCTTTCAGGGTTGTAGACTATTATTGGATGGTTTTACCCAACACTTTTGTTTACTACTGGAAAGAACCAGTCCGTTACACTTGGAAGATTATTATAAAAGAAAACATTATCATATGGTTACCTTACTTGCGACCTTCATAATGGGTACTAGTTTTAATGGAAGCCCACAATACCTTAGGACATGTTGAAACTTGAAAAACTTACAAATGGAACAAGAATCAATACTATTGGGAAGGAATATTAAACTCTGTAGTGGAAGTCTTAGATGATTGCATAACTTGTAAAAAACAAACGCCACCTAAGGCCAAGTACAAGTATCAGCCAATGGCCCCTCAGAAGTCATTTCATACCATCAATTTAGATGCTATAGGTACACTGCCTAAGTATACAGGAGGAGATTGATACATCCCTGTAGGGCTCAATCATTTTACAAAGTGTGTCAAAGCAATTGCCATTCCAGTGGAGACCACCACAGCTATTACTAACTTTTTATATTAAGATATTTTGCTAGAAAGTTGCCCGCAGGTACTACTTTGTGATAATGAGAAATATCTACTTCAAGAGATGTAAGAATCTTAACTAAAAGCAAGGGAACTCAGCAACTATTATCAGCGCCCTACAATACATCAACTAATGGGAATTCAGAAAGAGCATTTGGAATGTTAGTACAATACAATGCAAGTTGGCTACTACCAATTGAATACGCTGGGACCAATATCTCCCAAGTATGATGATGGCTTACATGATAAGTTTCCATCATATCATCAAATTGTCACCCTTTAAGGCCTTAAACGGTAAAGAACCTGGAATTCTGGCTCTATTATCTTGAGAAGTTACCAGCGATAATACCAAAGATCCTGAAATGCACTAACAAGATTAGTCCAGAAGATTATACAGCTTCAATCAGAGGCAATGACAAATATAGACAAAATGGTTAAAAGAGAAGAACACGAAGCAAAAGCATCATGCCAATCTTTACCCACTTTTAAAATTTCAGATTAAGCCTTGTACTATCACAATTCTATAACGCATCAAATGGGTAGTTTAGATTCTATCTGGGATGAGTCATACTCTATCTCTTACAAATAAGGAGATGAATATTCAAACAAGTTTTTATAAACTGGATTAACTATCAACCGCATAAATAGCCAGTTCTTATTTTGGTACTTACCTGAAAATTTATTGAAGGTGGTGATGTTGAATATCAGAATATCAAACATGATGGGAAGAATATCAATAAATTGATTCCCACCAGAGAATCAATACTTATACCCATGAAGTGTATCAAAGAAACTCCATTGATTGATCATACGTAAAATTGATAGTCATTAAGAATCAACTTGATACTATTACTATTCCATAGGACCAATTCAAGACCAAAATACCTCAAGATAAAATACTGCTTAATCAAATTGAATGATCAAAATTTCAAGCAACCCACACTAAGTGGCTCATGTAAAATTAAATTAAGATATACCCACAAAAGGACAAGAAATAAAATACTCTGCCCAACGATTGGCCTAAGTAAAACCAAATCTCATCCAACTTGGTACATTATACATACTTTTTATACTTATCAAAATATGCTACAAAGACATTGTATAATCTGGATTCATCACCTGACTAAGAGCCTCCCATCCACGTTCCCCTCTCTATTATTTTAAATGATCATTTTCTTTATGGGGTATATATTATTAAATGTAACAAATAAGTTGGTATTTCGTTATGCCCACATTACACAGCTTGATAGATGAAGATTAAAATTAATTGTCCACTTTAAGGTTCATTTTTATTGGTATGTTGGAATTATTGATTATGTACAATAATTATTGTTTGTAGTGTTATTTGAATAAGTTGGACAAATTGCCAGGGATGACTAATTGGATTGATATGACAGATTGCTTAATCATTTTTGGGGTGATCCCAGACTATAAACAACTGATTAGGCAGTCAATTTTACTAATGATAACTTAATTAGCTTGTAGGAGTCAATCAGGTTTAGTTAATGATTGACTAAGGGGTTTATGTATTTCTGGCGAGTTATGCCACCTGTAATAAACCAACTTTTGAGTTGCTTTTTCTCAAAATCACAACCTGCTTATGGGTAAGGGTCCACTTACCTAAGCATGTTGTTACCTAATAAGGGTAATTCAATGAGAGTTGAGCGAAGTTTTTGAGACACATCCTTTATTTCAACTCAAAAGATTTGCATCAAGAGTTGGCAATAAAATATGATTGAAACAGATGAGGAAGATTATTGTTTCAAGTGATCCTGGAGGGTTAATTCGTTGGTAACGGTCACTTATCCAATTAGGAAGCCAATCTTAGAGTTGGGCGCCAACTTCCTTATCTTTCTCTTGGGTTTTTCTTAAAAAAGCAGATTAAATTCAGATATATACCTATCCAAAAACCTTTATAATTTAAGGTGTTTTCTCTTAAAATTAGAGTTGGAAGGACAAGAAGATCCTTTGTCTATAATATTGCTGTGATCTCCACAGAATCTGCGCGATGAGAAGTAATGGGAAGAACCTCTGAGCCTGAGCTGAGGTTAAGTTCTACCAAAGAGGGAAGAAGTCCCTACAGATTTTCCAGAATACCATTCAAGATTAGGACAAGCACCAGTTTGGCGTTGGACCTAACAACAGTCTTGGCTAGAATAAGCTCAACTAAAGTAGTAGTCTTCATACTACTACTGCCCCATATATTCTATCACCAAAAAATCATACAACGCACATACAAGGAATCTGTGCAGTTGAACAAGGGAGCTGATGCAAGTTAATATCTGAAAAGAGTAAAATGGATCCTGAACATTTGACAATTGGTGCTCAATTGAGTTACCACCAGTTCTCAGTTTTAATAATTGGTGCTCACTACATGGAGTAGTTTTTTAGACCAATTTATATAAGGAGGTCATATCAACCATGTCTTATGAAACGAATTGCAAAAACTTTGGATGGAGCTAGAAACTGTCAAGAAGAACATGCTTAACTTGGCGTCACAGGCCGAATTCACTGCACGGGAAGAATGGGTGATAAAGACTAAGGAGGAGGTAAAAAAGTTGGGAATTTTTTTGATTTCTGTGGAAAATTTAATTCCTTGAAGTGCAAGTAGGGTGAACTAATTAAGAGTATTGTTTCAGAAGGCTTAGCGCGAAGCAGAATAATAATGCATATTCCAGATTGCTGAAGAAATAGAGCGATTATTGAAATGCAGAGAAGACTGGAGAGTCACAATGTGATTGTGACCAAGAAGAGGCAGAAAACGTTGACAACAAATCACCTAAAACTCCAGTTGGGAAGATTCCAATGCCCAGAAATATGCCTGGTCATTTGGAGTAATTTTAGAAATGACCCTTGAGGCTACTCCTAAGATCAATGAAGTCATCGGCAGGAATCCCCTGCTAGTGGAACCACAGAAGAATTTTGGAGCACACCAATATTACTCACGTTTTATCAGGATAATGCCCCTAATTTTTTCAATTATTCAAGATGACGATGTTCAGATTCAGTGATTGACAAAAGGAAGTGACTGTCAAGAACTCCTGAACACTAATTATCATAATCTGGTGTTACCCACTTAAACGGTGACAATTACTCTTACAACGAGGCTAAGAAGTCATTATGATAGAATATGGAAGCCCTATGAAGATGTCTAATTGCAAGAAGGAATTTATGGGGATTCAATTTACAAAAGGATGAGACCCTAGTAGTTTTTGCTGATTGATTTAACCAGTAATCACAGTTACTAGCTGGTGCAAAGTGCTAACGGATTTTGACTCCCAAATCATGATGCAAGCGGCGCTATGGCCCTATCTTTATTTACACTGAACAATGACTTCAGCGCTATTGACACAAATGTCCACATTTCAAATGGTAGATGATTTAAAGATGTTGGAAGCCAACTTCTGATACCCCAAACTAAGGATTCAAAGGTATTCAGACTCAAGCTAAAATACTGTAAAATTCGCCAAATAAAATAAGGGGCAATAAAATCAAGTCATGTTGGGTAACAAGCCCAAAGTACTAAAATGAGCGAAAAAGATGCAGATCTGCTTCCATCAGTGTGGTGGACCTGGACATTTAGCTCCTCAGTGTTAGAGCAAGAAGCACAAGGAGCAAGTTACCCTAGTCCAGGCGAAGGAGAAAGAGTCAGTTCAGAATTTGAGAAAAGTGCCCATGGTTTAGATAAGGAACAATTGGCACCGCAGACAAACTTGTTCCTCATAATATATTAAAAGACAATACAGATATTCCTGACCTATTTGTGGATGAAGACAAAACCAAATTGCGCTATTAGGTTGTTAATATGGATGTGAACGCCATAAACCAAGCCAAAGCGAAGGGGATCGACCTCAAATCATAAAGGAAGTGTCTAAACTATACCTTTATCAATTAGCAGACAAGATTAGATCCACTGAGAACCCAGAGGAGCTACTTAAGACGTTATTATAAGAGCCAAACGTATCTTTTACTAAGCGTGATAAAGGAACTTTACTTGATTTATCCGCAAAACTAATAACTCTCTCAACTTGGAAAATAAATCTAACACTCACTCAGTAAATACACTATTAAAATATTCTGATTGTACCTATGTGGATGCCGTAGTTAACTGAGTGAGAGTGAGAGCGATCATCAGCATTGGAGCGCCCATTAACATCTTTTTTACCAAATTAGTGAAATGGATGGTATCACCAGATCAAAAAATCTGGAAGGAATATGGAATGGTTTGACCGGATATGATAATATCCTGTGGAGCCTACAGTGCACTGCCACTCTGATTCAGTTCACTTTTGGTACCAGCTCCTGCCATTGTGTTGGATAATCAGAATTATGTTATACTCGTCAGAACGGAGTTTCTAAGAAAATATAGAGTAAATGTTATTTTGAGGAGAATAACCTGACCATTCTAGGGCAGCCTTGTCCTCAGTATATCAGCAGGAAGGAGAGCCACTGCTGGCTAAGGAGGAAAAATTTGTAAACTTGATTTACAGTGATGACATCATTACCATACAGTAAAATTCAATTGGGAAAAAACAGAGATAAATGCAAAAGGAGATTCTAGAAAATCGTGGGATACCCTTGAGAATGAAAATGATGAGTCTTATACCACCGGTAATGCAGGTAATCAGAAACACAGGGTTAACGTTCAAAATTTCAGAGCAACTATATAAAGAAGTCATTAGCCCATGGAGGTAAGCAAGATTGAGCCATGGGTAGCTCTGAGGATAATTTTAGGACACAAAGAAATAAACGTGCTACTGAATAATTTGGGAAAGAAATTGATGAAGATATCAAAAAAAATCATTATATTTCTACATCTTAGCCCAACGGAGGAGTTCAGCAACTTCCATAATTTTAGAAATTGACTGTAATGAAATTACAGGTGGAAGCTGCCAAAAGTGTCAATGTTTTAGTGGATTGAGAGCAGCTGGCGATTTATCTTAACAGCAGCAAGCAGATGCACTTCATTTTTTTGAGAAATATTGGGAGATATTTGTTTAAGATGACCACAGCCTTGGTTGTGCAAAGAACATAATTCATAAAGTTGACACTAGGAATTTTTGCTGATAAGAATGGGACCTTTATGAAGGTCTGGAACTGCTGAAGCTGTGGTCAGTGAATAAATCAGCAAGCTAACTGAGCATGGGACTCTCATTCCATCATTGAGTCTATGGGTGAGTCTGATCCTCATTGTAAAAAAGAAAGATGGACAAATTGAGTAGTAATCACTTATCACCGACTAAATAAAATCGCCTAAAATGATTCTTATCCACTGCCAAGGATTCACCACGCGCTTAATTGCCTAGGGATGCAAAATAATTTTCAGCAATGGACTTAAGTTTGTGATATTGGCAAATCAATCTGACTTAAGAGGGTCAGGAAAAATGCGCAATAATTACCGCATGGGGACTTTATCAGCCAACCTTAATGCCCCAGGGATTATGTAATGCACCAGCGACATTCCAAAGAGTGATGGACTCTATCCTCAGTTTTTTGAAGCTATCCTGCGTCTTAGTATATTTTGATGATATATATATATTCAGCAAGAACTTATGGATTCTTCAAAGCACTTAGAAGTAGTGTTCAAGCGCCTTGCAATAGAAAACTTGAAAATTAAGCCAAAATAATGTCAGTTCTTCAAGAAGGAGCTTGAGTAATTGGGGTTTGCTATAAACTCCAGTGGGCTGCAACCCAAGCAGCAGAGGATTATGGTAATTGAATGGATATTGACCCAAAGAGGGTTAGGGTATTTAAGTAAATCTTGGTATGGTCAACTATTATTGTCAATTCTTAAAAATTTTTATAAAATCACAGAGCCATTATTTCACTTATCAAAGGATCCAAAAAAGGGCTTACATCAAACTTTGAGGCTCAGGGTTTTATTTGATGAGTTAAGCTTATACTCAATGACCAGTAATGTCTTAAAGTACCATATTTCAATCAGGGATTCATCATCCAAACTGATGCATTGTTAAAGGTGATTAGTGCTTCTTTGAGTCAAGTGGATGACGACAGGGAAAAACATCTGGCTACCTATATGATTCAAACACTAATGCCAGTGGAGAGTGATTATACCGTGATGGAGCACAAATGCCTCATGGTGATCTATTCATGCAATCAATCCTGAGTGTACATCCAAAAACCCATTTTTAAGTGGTGACAGACCACTCATCTTTATGATGTCTCCATAAACTGATGGAACCAGAGGGGCGAATGACCTTATGACTTCAAAATTGCAAGCCTATGACATTGAGATAATATCCCAGGCTGGAGCAGCGCATCAAAACGCTGATGGATTATCAAGATTGTCTGATATCCAAGTTGTCTATCATCAAGTGGACGAGTTATTCCAAAAGGTGATAAAAGGCATTGTCAGGTTTGAATCCCAAGAATTTAAGGTGCTCTAAAGAAAGTGTTAAAAAACAACAATATTAAAAATGGACAATTAATTAAATGATTGACAGAAAACAGTTTTCATTACCAAAGTCATCAGAATGGGCGGAAAAATTCTGAGCCTTACACAAAATCATCAGCCATAGTGGCCTAAGAAAAACTGTGGACCATATTCGTCAGTATTAAACTGGGAAGCAATCAACTATGATGTTGCCAATTACCTGGTCTTTTGCATGGAATGCCAAATCCACAAGCATCATAAGAATTTAACAGGATACAGGCTAGTGCGCCCTAAATTTTCATGGCATACTGTGTCACTAGATTGCTGGTACCCCTGGGTATTAGTACAAGAGGAGCAAAATATATCATAGTGGCAATAGAACATCTAACTAGATAGGCTGAAATAAAAGTTTTGATCAGAGTGGATGCCACGAGCAGAGAAAAATTCATTTTGGATCAAGTTGTATATCAGCACGAATGACCCCAAGTTATCTTGAGTGACGATAAAACATTTTTACCACCTATGTAATACCAAGGCTTAACAAATTCATGGAGATCATTAAAAGTAGTATCCAATCCATATAGGCCAGAAACAAATGGAATGGTAGAACGAGTTAACAGAATGTTGGACGTAACGTTGAGAAAATTGGTCATGGGTAAAACATCCACTTGTGGAACTTACCTAAGTTTGTTACCTTTTCCTATAATATAAGTCATCATACGGCGACATGAATAAACATGGTTCAAATTACTTTATGGATTAAGGGCAGCATTAATGCTGATTTTGTATTCTGCCGTAGAGCCAGCATTGGGGATGAGTAATGTTAAATACCTGAACTGACTGGCCAGTATAATGATTCAACTGAAATTGCAGGTGTTTAATACCACCTTAAAGAAAAGGATAAAAGCAAAGTTGATAGACAACAAGAACTGATCAGCAAAACAGGAGTACCATGTGTGGGATAGTGTAGCCTATTGTGACACCCCTGGTTTTGGATGAAGAAATAATCTGGATGCTTTGTGGATGTGTCCATTTGAAGTAATTGCCAAGTCAGCAACTGATGCCTACACAATTAAGAACCTCGCAGATGGGCATGTAGTGAACTGGGTCCAAAAAATATCTTGAGTATTAATTTAAAAGATATATAAGTGAAGTGTTCCTGAATGACAACTGAACCTAGAAAAATTAGGTTAAGTTCTAGTGTTGGTCAAGTTCCAGGAGGGGACTGCTGAACTAAGAAAGGTGGTTAAGTCTAAAAATTAAACTCTGAACCATATTAACTGGATAAATAAAAAAAGAACCTCTGAACCAGAGTAGGGGAAAAGAAAAGATGGACCTCTGAACCTAATTATAGGTTAAGTGCCATTGCAAAAATAGTGATAGTAACATAAGGAAAAAACACAAAAAGATAATATAAAATAAAAAAATTAAAGAAAAGATATATAAAAAATAAAAATGCAAAATAATATTAAGTATTGTTTTTATTTAACAGTATCAAAAAGCATCTGTTGATGTGCCCTTATGTTGCTCCACTTCCAAGGCGTCAGCCAATCAAAATTTTAAGTTTTTTAAAAAATTGACAAATTTACCGGATTACAGAATTCTGAGTCAGTGGCTGAGACAGTTTTGACTGAGCTGCCATGGTTAACAGTTCACAACTGATCAGCTCCTACCACCAATCTGATTCTGGTGGCTGGCCCAGCGTTGGCTTAGCTTAATCCATTCAAATGCCTCAACTGGATTGATTTTAGTGACTGGTTGTTTAATGTCAAGCCAGATATCGCTTTGGAGGAGTTTTTTTATTGATCCTACCGATTTTCACTCTTGCCATTTCTGTGCAAAACCCAGTTTTATTAATTATAAAATTATATGTAAAATGGCATTTGAGGCTACAGCTGCTCCTGCCAATCTTCTACTCTGCCAGCAACTCCATGGGGAGATGAAACCCCTTGTGGAGGGTATTCCTACCCCAAACTTCCCCCTTGATTTTGAGAAAGATGCAAAATATGAAATTGAGGAGCTCACTTTTGGTGCAATCCATTCTTACATTGATGTGGCTTAAACTTTTCTTTTTTTATTCAACTTATCCACAAACTTGCCAGCGCATTAAGTCGTTAACTTGTGTGCTGGCTCTCATCACTTTTGCTGAGAATCAACTTGCTCAATACATTGAGGCGATGGATACTGCTGGCCTCATAAACAAAGAAAACACACACAATTATACATTCTTATGCCTTATGTCGCTGATGCTCCTACCTTAATATTGTCTGCCATGGTCCGCCAGATAAAGGTGCATATAACAAAAGTTTCCCAAAAGCTTCCTCACCTTCTGATATGGCATTCTAGGCTATTAGCTTAGGTGCCATATTATAAAGTTTTTATTTCTAATAATCCCTTTGTTTTGCCCGTTTGCAAATAAAAATGGTGGCAGCTTCCCCTTTTGGGTTGGACACCACTAGTGCTAAAAAACTTGTTCCCTTATGTTATCAGTAGAATCAGGATGGGTTGAAACTGTATTTGCCAGGAGTAGTCCCTGAAAAGATCCGCTCTGATTGAAAATGGGGAGTTTATCTTGTGAGAATACAGGGAACAAGAAGTTAGAGAAGCACAAAAGACGATTCTCTAAATGATAAGGTGTTGTATAAACCTGATCTATGGTAAAACAGGCTTTCCAGACCTTTTAACATCAAGAACACCTGAACTAGCTGTCATGTTATGTGGCCGTGGGAACCGCTCTCTGTGGAGTTGGCAGCAAGGAGGACACGGAATATAATGTGTAAGAAGAAGGATTATCCTGAGATTCATCAAGCAAGGAATGGAGATGGACCAAGAGAACTCCAAATTAAACCATGCTGGCGGACTCAGTCAGAATCAAAGCGGCGTATACCACCAGAAAATATTCATTGCTGGATAATTTTGTCAAGTGGGAGGATGTGTTAGGTTCTAATATGCCCACATCACCCAGATCAAACAAAAATGATTTATCTGCTTGTTTACTAGGGGATCCATCCTGCTAGCGGATGTTAGTTATCTTTTTTGATATCTATTGTTTTTAGTATCATCCAATATATATGTTATTAATTTACTGGGGTTGATCCATTGGAATAATATGCCAGATTGCTTAATCCTTGTCAGGGGTGATCCTAGACTATAAAGAACTAATTAGGCTGTCAATTTTCACTATTGATAACTTAATTAGCTTGTAAGAGTCAATCAGGTTTAATTAATGATTGACTAAGGGGTTTATGTATTTCTGGCGAGTTATGCCACCTGTAATAAACCAGCTTTTGAGTTGCTTTTTCTCAAAATCACAACCTGCTGTTTATGGGTAAGGGTCCACTTACCTAAGCATGTTGTTACCTAATAAGGGTAATTCAATGAGAGTTGAGCGAAGTTTTTGAGACACATCCTTTATTTCAACTCAAAAGATTTGCATCAAGAGTTGGCAATAAAATATGATTGAAACAGATGAGGAAGATTATTGTTTCAAGTGATCCTGGAGGGTTAATTTGTTGGAAACGGTCACTTATCCAATTAGGAAGCCAATCTTAGAGTTGGGCGCCAACTTCCTTATCTTTCTCTTGGGTTTTTCTTAAAAAAGCAGATTAAATTCAGATATATACCTATCCAAAAACCTTTATAATTTAAGGTGTTTTCTCTTAAAATTAGAGTTGGAAGGACAAGAAGATCCTTTGTCTATAATATTGCTGTGATCTCCACAGAATCTGCGCGATGAGAAGTAATGGGAAGAACCTCTGAGCCTGAGCTGAGGTTAAGTTCTACCAAAGAGGGAAGAAGTCCCTACAGATTTTCCAGAATACCATTCAAGATTAGGACAAGCACCAGTTTGGCGTTGGACCTAGCAACAGTCTTGACTAGAATTAGCTCAACTAAAGTAGTAGTCTTTATACTACTAATGCCCCATATAATCTATCACCAAAATATCACACAACTCACATACAAGGAACCTGTGAAGTTGCATAAGGGAGCTGAAGCAAGTTAGTATCTGAAAAGAGTAAAATGGATCCTGAACATCTGAAAGTTGGTATTTCAATTGAGTACCTAACTATTCCAAGTTTTAACAATACAAAAGCCCCTATTTTATACTAACATAAAGTTGTGTCATTCTATCTGTATATTTTTTATTACTTGACTGCTTTATGTCCTTTCTCCATACTTAACATAGGATGGATGATCTATCTAATGGAACCTAAGCGCAACTTGCACCCTCAAAAATATATTTGTTGTGAGTCTTAGACTGCCTTAAGTATTAACAGGCTTTATTGACTAAAGCACCATTGTGTCAAAAGGCGAAAGCTGTTAATAAAAAGTGATTAAAACTGCATGGGTGATGTTCTCTATGGTAGGAGGGGCTCAGCAGATTGTTGGGATGTAGTGTTCACAGAGGCGGTGGGTGTGCAGGTCTCAGAGATATAAGCCTGAGAGCTGACGCTTGGTGAAGTGGCCACATATTCTTAGGTGGCTGTTTTGCAGCTTCTTCCTGAGAGTGTGTGACTCTGGCTGATATTGAGGTTGGCAACAAAGGGTCTATGCTTGGGGCGTTTCTGTCTTGTTAGTTGAGTCAGGGAGTACTTTTGCAGGCTTTCTGCCTGTTGTGATTTTAACCATATGGAATCCTCCAATGATTTAACGTTATTTGTAATGATATAGCCAATCCTGGCAGAATGGTTTATTGACTGAATTTTTTGGTATTTAGTTCGATTGCTGGTTAGTTGCTCCCCAATTTGGGTTGTGCCAAAATTAGTATTCCGCCAAGTTTGGTATTTAGGTTCAAGTGGGGCCAAGTGGTGACCCCAAATCAGTAGAAGGATCACTGGCGACTAATAGCCAAGGATGATCCAATCCATCAGCAGAATCAGTGGTCAACGCCAATGACCATTCATGGTCCATTGTGGGATTTCCAGTGGAAAGCCTATGTTTTGCCTATCCATGAATTTGCGTCTGATCCAATGTTGGTGGATCCAACAATTATGAGTTTGAGGTGGCCGAGGATGTTTCTGGTGCCTAATTTATTATCAAGATAAGAGGAGAATAGATGTTGGTGAGATGCTGAGATATTCTGAGTCAAAGCAAGTGGCCAAAGTAGTTTCCAGTGCATTTATATCAATTCGAAGGTCAAATCCAAATTCAACATTTAATTAGATTATTTATTTATATGGCTAGCTGGCAACTTAAGGCCAAGGATGAGCCAAAACTAATTTGGACATCAGGGAGGATGGAGCGAGAGGGTCAACGCCAGGGAAGAGGATAATGTAAATAGAGAAGAAGAAGAAGAAGAAGAAAAGAAGTGGTTAGCTGGAAGAACCAGTGGAAGAGCCAATAGGTTGGCGATGAATGCAGTAGCCCTTTTGTAAAATTTTATAAATACCTGGCGCTTCCTTCTCAATAAATATCTCCCTTTGCTCATTCTTATTATAATTTAAGTTTATATCTATATTTTTGTTTAGGGAATGATTATAGGGGATCCCTGAAATGGCGCGGGTGACACACCAAAGGGTTAGCCAGCACTGCTAGCCCCAACGCCTAAGGCAAAACGGCAAGGGCTGACCTGTCTTCATACTGTTTAGCCTGCCAACTAGCAGAGCTAAAAGTCAATTTTCTGACACTGCCTTTATTTCATTTAGTTTTTTAAATTTCTCTATTGGAGATTAATTTAGAGTAATGAATTTAAAAAGTGAGATGATCAGAAAGAGAAGTTCTTAGTGATGTAGTTTTTTAGCTCTGCACAATTTAAACTACTATGGCATAGCTATACTATCAAAAAAGCGCAAAATATTTTATTACATAGACTAAATCTGGATATATTTTTCAAACAAAATTTATGGGGGATAAAATTGCTTAGATAATTGTCAAGATGATGAAAACTGATACTATATAGTTGATATAATGGATGAAAAATTAAAACTAATAGTTTAGAAAGAGTAACTTCAAGCATTGACCCAGCTGCCAACATGTCCAATTTTTTTAGTGGGACTTGATTCACCCTCCTCCAACTCAGCATATTCCAGCGCTGCTTCCAAGGCGGCAGCCAATCAAAAATTCAAAAAATTATAGGTTTGGTCAATTTATGGCAACCTGAGCCAATGGCTGAATCAGTTTCAGCTGAGCTGCTTTGGTTGACAGTTTGTTGCCAATCAAGTGCTGTTACCGTTCCAATTCCTTTAGCTGTCCCAGCGCTGGCTGAATTCAATCCATTTAAGGTTCTCAAATGGATTGAAAATAGTGACCAGCCGTACAATGTAAAGACAGATTTTTCTTTGGAAGAAGCTTTTATCAATCCTCCCAATTTGTGCCCCCACCGTTTTTGACCTAATAACGGATTTCCCGTTTATAAATATATTAACAAAATGACAGTTGTTGCTGCAGCTGCCCCTGCTAATACCCTTTTCTGCCAGCAAATTCTTGGGGCAATGGAGCCCCTTGTTGAAGGGATTCCCATAATGAATTACCTCATGAGTTTGACAAAGATTCCAAATACAAAATCAAAGAGCTCACATTTTATGTGTGAGCTGCTTCTGCATTGATGCAGCAAAAACTTTGATGTTTGATACCAACTATCCCCAAACTGGCCAGTACATCAAGTCATTTACTTGTGTGCCTGCTCTCATCACTTTTGCTACGCATCAACTTACTCAATAATTTGAGGCTATGGCCTCGCTGGCCTTATGAACGAAGGAAATTCAAAACGTATAACTCCTTATGCTATGTGTCACTGATGCTCCTACCTCAATGTTGTCCTCCATGGTCCGCCAGATAAAGCAGATGCCAGACAAACGTTTCCCAAAGCTTCATCACCATTTGATATGTCTTCCTAGGCTTTTAGCTAAGGTTCCATATTGATCTTTTTTATTTTGATAATCCCTTTGTTTAGCTTATTTGCATGTAAAAATGCGTGGCGGCCCCCTTTATGGGTTAAGCACTATTAGTGCTAAAAAAAGCTTATAAAGATTAATAGTTTGAGCTGATAACTAAGATAATATCTTTAGATGCATGCTTTATTAAATATTTAATCTATATAGATACTTATCCACTTTAGAGAGATACATTTCAAAAGGCTAATTAATCTATAAACAGATAATTGTCTGTTATGTCTTCATTTTTTATATCTTAGAAAAATAAAAAAGCTAGTTTTTATATCCTTAGCAAGCTAAAATATGAATAGGCGATAACTGATTGATTTAGTAACTTAATACCATCTAATAAGCCTGAAAAAATGTAATTTAACTATAATTACTAATTTTTTTATAAAATGAACAACATAAATGTTAACAATAGCTATGTTTTCATTTAGTTTAGAAATTACAATAGTTAGAACAATAAATAAAATCTCATGCTTCTAAATCCTACTTAGCTTCTACTAGATGCCAAAAAATGCATTTTGTAAGTGCTTACTAGAGAAGTATTTTAAATTTTAAGATTTATGAAAGCCACTGATCTTATATATAAGCCTAGACTAACTTAAATTTTCTATCTTCTTAATAAACTTTTATACTCTTTTATCAGTATCTTTAATGATAAAAAATCTCCTTAGTTAACATCTCTATATTCTTTTACCCCACTAGTCTAAAGCATGCTGCAAAATAATTTTAACTACCAACTAGTCTAAATTTGGCTTTTTAACAGCTCATATCTAAGTTAATTTACAACTATAAAACATCCTAAACCTAAAAAACTTTTATCAATTGGCAATTAAATTAATATCAAAATAAGATATGTTAAAATAAAGATAAATTAAACAACATTTTAAAAGTTGTGTATTATATCTTCTGATAGATTAATGTTAGTACATAAAGTATTGATAAATCATACCTCCACCATATATAGTATTATCTCTTTCTTATAAGCATCACTTTGCAATTTAAAACAAAGTTGAACAAGCACTAAAAGGAATAAAAGAACTGCACTACCATCACAGCAATTCTAATACTAGGGAAGCTGCAATTGATTAAAATTAAATAGGATAATAAATGTTACCTATTGCCGTTGATATGATTGCATACTAGAATTTTCTAGAACTTTTTTACTTATGCTTAACACAAGCCAACCAAACAAACGGTGGGATTAGCAAACAAGCATGATGAGTTCCCATGCTAGTATAAAAACAACAATGGCCCCTAGGACACGTCCTCAATATTTCATCCCAACTCTCTTCAATTCATATTGACAGAGTCCTTTTATGACACTTAGATAATTATGCCAGGACAATAATGATCAAGTTGTTTTTTATTTAACCGAGGCAAGCTGACCAGGAGACAGGCATTACTGAAAGAAAGAAATGACATGAAACCTGAACAGGGTCAACTCCGTTGAAGAAAGTTTAACACCTCTGGATCGGGAATCAAATTTTTCTGGTTACGTCATGGGTAAGGTTTTTGTATTATTAGACCTACTAACCGCCAATAGCTTCCTTTGGCTGGCACCCCAATTGATGTGCGAAGGGTGGGAATCAAACCTGCAACCTTCAGGTTGGTAGCCGTATGCCCTTACTGACTCGCCTTCCACCCCCAATAATGATCAAGTTGTGAAAAGTAAAAATGAGATGCCCTCTAAGGTGGATTCTGCGCCAAATGACACAAATTTTGAGCCTGAAGTGCCCAATGGGCTCATGTCAGACCTTAGGAAAAATTGAGCACCTTTTTGTCTCTTCCAAAATGGCCCCAGGCTTATATGTTCTGATTAACAAATTTATCCCAATGAAGATGGATGATGGTCGTCAGAATTTTAACCAGATGTATTCCTCCATTGGTTGATTGTTATTTGGGATGAAATGGCCAATCCCAGAAGATTGGCTCATCAACTAGATTCCGTGGTGTTTTGTATAATTGCTAATAGTTGCTCCCCAATTGGGTTGATCTGAATATAGTATTCCGCTGAGATTGGAAGTTAGGGTTAGTCAGGGCCAATTGATGTCCCCAGATTGGTATATGGATCACTGGTGGCTAGTAGTCAAGTATAATCCACTTATATTGAAAATTAAATGTCAGTGGAAACTGATGATCCTGAGTTTGAGATTTCCAATGATGTTTACAATGCTAATATAATAACCAAATATAGCCTGAGGAAGGTGATACCAAACAATCAACTACAATGATTCAAAACACGTCATTGGCAAGAATCTAAGAAATCTTGAGTTTACCAAGCGTCCCTAGAGGTTTCTGGCGCATATTTGCCAAGTTGAATTCAGATTTAATATTTATTTATATTATCAAGTATAGATACTTTTCTCTCTCGTTGCAAACACTTTTGCAACATATTTGATTTAGGATTAGGTAGGTTTGATAATTTCTTCAAGGAGATTAGTGTGAACCCAATGTCAGTTTTCAGTTGGGCGAGCAAAGTAAAGGGTACAGGCGTAAGCCCCGCACTGTACAAATTTCATAAGTTCCCTGGTAACACCGGCGGCCTCAATAAAAATAATAAGAAACAAACCATTAGTATGTTCCTAGAGATTTTGTCCTGTCAAATGAAATGTAACCAGATAATCAATACTCCGCATTCCCAGCCCCTGTTGTCAGTGGAGCATGGGGTTTGAGTTTTCCTGGATATCCAACAAATGGCACTTAGGGAATTGTTCTGTGAAGATGTGCACAACCGTTTTCTGAATGTAGTATATGTTGCACTGCACTCCATGCCCTGAGGTTGGTTGGATCTTTGGAATAAAAATAAACAAGCAGTGGATGAGGCCGCACAGATGCATGTGGTGGTAGACCCTCAGATGGTCAATTAGTGGTTGAGACAAAGTGCATCATTAGAACAAATTAAATCAAATTATTGTTACATTTGACTTCCTCCCCACAACTATTAAGCGCAAAGTACTGGAGCACACCTAATGGCTGGTCTTAAGGCATATGGGGAAATTTATCTTCAAAATGCAACGCTTTATGTTCATGCCAGACCTGTGCATGGGCAAAGCAATCGCTGTGATCACCCCATACACAGTTGTTGCAAAAGATTTGACCCAAATCTCACACTGCATTTGTGTTCATTGACAGACAGAAATCCCACCTGTTCCATGTCACCGTGGATAGCGCGCCACCTATCTGCACCTTTTGCCGTGCTTTTGGCCACAAGGCCTATACCTTACCAGCCAAGAATGGCATCATATGAAACAAAATCCCACCTGAAGCAATGAGCAGTGCAGACACTCGTTATGAACTGGCCATAGACACCGATGCCACCTTCCTGTGGGGCGTTCAGGTGTGCTATATTTGGGTCAAATCTGTTCCCTGCGGGAGTGTAAGAAGGCCAAGCAGGCCCGCAGAGCAGTGGCCAAGGCAGCAGCCATGGATGCATCCATGATCCCACCTTCCCAGACCCAGGATGACATCAAGCATTTGCTGCAGAAGTGGTTTACAAATCTTTCCACTAATCAGATTATTCCAACCAACCAGATGACCTGATGGGTGAGTTGGCTCTACCCAATCAATGTTACCAAGCCTTAATTGAACCCGATTCTACCACTCATTTTCCTCCCAAATTTGGGTTGACCTGCAAAGATGTACTTCAGGAGCACAGCTATTTGAAAACTTGAACAAAATCAGCAAAAAAGAATGTCAAAACCGCAACTACAGTCAAAGTGTTGAAGTCCTTTCAAACCCCACCCCCCGCATATAAAAAAGTGTATCCAACGCAGGCTAATATTAATGTTGCTGACAAAGCGGCAATTGAAGGCCTATGTGGCCCTTCCCATAGCAACTAAGGTGCGATGGGGGAGCCTTCACAATAGGGACGTTAACATCTCTGGACTCAAGGCCTCGCCATCCCAGACTTTGAAAATGAGTTTTTAAAAAATAATTTACCTGTGAACATCCTGGCCATTCATGAAATCCACTGTCACATGGTGATAAGAAAACATTGGCAAACATGCTCCTCCCCTCACTTTCCTTTTGGTCGCTGCACTGTGGGGTGCTTATATGTGTTACATGTAGTTTTAATTTATTTCTTTACATTCTTATTTTGATGGCTGTGTGCTTGTGGTGTCCTTCTCATGGGATGACAAAGTCATGCTATTGTTAATCTTTATGCTCCAACCTGTGCATGGGCTCACCAGGAATTCCTTTCAGACATTTCTTCCCTCCCACTTAAACTAACCCAACTGTAGTGGGTGACATTAACTGCTGGGCCAACCCAGCCACTAACCACTATCCTTCTGCACCTGCCCCCCGCATTGGCACGTAGGAATTTGCGTTCTAAAAGCCACTTTAGGGGCTGTTTGATACCCTACCTAAACATGCACCACTGCTCCCCAATATGTCGCTTCCCCATGTGCACAATGGTCAGTTGAGGTTTATGTCCCACATTGACCTTATTCTTGCCCCTATGGACTTTTGGTCTCAAGTTGCACACTTTACAATGACAGAAACTGATTTCTTTAACCACAGGTTGGTTTTGATTTCATTCTCTTTGGTGCTAACCAAATGCACAGGCGCCAAAGTGGTGTAAGCTTCATCCAGCTGAGATTACGTAGCCCAGATTTTCCTTATGGGTGGACACAGAGACTTCAGCACCGTAGTCCACCACACCATTCTGTGTGGACTCACTTTCAACCTGGTCAACATTTAAAGTGAACACCATCCACCAGGCACAACTATCATCACGTCACTTGTAAGCTGCATTGACATTCATTATGTGCACGCTCACTGAGGTGGACCACCTGGAGTCTAATGTCCCTGCTGCAGGCTACAGCACCGCTTGGGGTTGCAAGTGGGACAAAGTGACCACTCGCCTTAATGCACTGGTAAGGCAACACAAACATCGCATTTGTGTGCAGTACAAAGCAAAAACCATAATGGTGTGCGACATGTGCTCCGCTTATTTTTTTCAAAAACTTTGCACCACAACAAAGCTTGGCCTGCGCACAGGTGAGGTAGCCAGACCACTCCATTGCAGATACTCCAGCCTAAGTGGCAGTCAAAGCTCAAAATTTTTACTACAAATTGTATCGCTCCTATCCAGTTGAACAGCCAAAGTTGACAATTTTCTTGAAAGCTCACATATCTGCACCATTTCCAGTTATCTGAAGTTGACAAATTTAACTTCTTAGGATAAACTTTGGTATGCCATTTGTGGTGCACCGCTCAGAAAATGGCCAGGTCCATATGGGATTTCTTATAAGTTTTGTAAAAGATATTTCAGTTATTTAACCACTTTGTTGCTTGCCTCAATGAACCAGTGCTTATTTAGAAAAGCGCCCTCCCTGGGGGTCAGGAGGCTTTCACAATAATGTTGTTAAAGAAAGGGGATAATCTGGACTTGGCTAACTAGCACCCTATCTCACTTACTAACACTGAAACTAAGTTATTTACTAAAATTTTGACCAACCGCCTAGGGGAAGTTGCCTCTAATCTCATTTCTCTGAGAAATTTGGTTTCATCCCCAAGCGGTCTATTTGGGAAAAAATATACACAGTAGCCATCGTATGCCAATCCACAGATAATAGACACTTGTTTTTTTAGACCAGCAGAAGGCTTATGATAGAGTCAACTAGATTACCTCAAAGACTGCCTCCACAAGTTTAACCTCCCCTCATCAATTCATTAATTGGGTGATGTTGTGTACGGAAGAACGCCACAATGGCTGTGCATGGCCCTGTCTTCCTCGTTGATGTAGTTCGCCTTCAAAGGGGACTCCGCCATGGAGACTCTTTGAGCCCACTATTGTATAACTTCAGCCTTGACCCACTTTAGTGCATGAATTTCCGCCTTACTGGTGTCCATGTGAAAGGCCAAGCACCGGTTAAGATGCTGGAGTTTGCTGATGATTGTGTGGTTGGGGTGTTGAACACCCAAGATGCATGCGCTCTTGAGGCTACTATCCAAATATACTCCGGGGTAAATAACGCTGCACTTAACGCTTAGAAACCAAAATCATTCTCTTTGGTCAGTTCCAAAGCCCGCTGGTCACCAGCACCCCTTTTTATACCTGTTCAAGCAGCTAGCTCAAGGCTCGCTTCCCCCACTCACCCCAAACCGCCCTTTTTGTGCTCCCAATCATGCTAAGACCCACTGCTGGTCTGGTACACCATTTGGAGGTGTGTCTGGAGACGGGAAGGTACGCCTCAATGGTGATGGAGCACCATATCCTGGAAAATGTTACAAAACGCATCACTTCCAACAGAGCCCACCAAACTTCCCTCATAGGCAGAGTTGTGCTGGCCAACTCTATGCTCCTATCTAAATTTAGGTTTTTGGCCCATGCTATAGCCTTATCCACACCCTTCTTCACCTAGTTATATGCCCTCTTGCAAGGATGCTATGGTTAGGCCGCACACCGCCTGTGCGCCTGGATGTCTTGTTTGGCTCTCGCCATAGTGGTGGTATGGGCCTGCTTAACTTTGAGGCCCATGCTGCCAGAATACTTGGCACCTGGATCGCTGCAGTCACCAACCCCACACTCCAGGCCCAACACTGGTTAAGCGGCCCGCTTCAACTTTTCCCTGCCCTGGGACTCAGCAATCCTACCCACCATCATTATCTGTTAAAATATCTCGCCTTACACACCTCTGCTACGGGCCCTCATGAGATGTCGCCTCACTTCAGATGAATTCTTCTCTTCATGCAGAGCTTGGAGTGAAGAAGTTGCATCAGTGGTAACACCACTCAGAGGGTCGCCCTACTCCCCGCTTCACATAGGAAGTACAAAGCCAAGCCGTTCTGAACAGTTTGATACCAAGGAGGTCCCCTATCATAGCCAGGGTGGATTATCTGGACATGTTGTACATTCCCTACTCCCTAGAAATCCAGAAGCCATCTGGAAGTACGCCCACCACCCTCTTCTGCAGCCTCATGTTTTTTCCCATGTGTGGCGCTGCTTAAAATGGGTATACTAATCTTCTGAGTGATCCAACGCATCACACTCCTCATGTGTTGTGTGTGACCAATATGGGACTTTTGTACACCACCTGGAAGAGTGCCCTCCATCGAAAGCGATCTGGAGTGAGGTTCAGCTTATCTTTTTCCAGGAGCAAACACAGCCCTTCAATATATCTAAGTACATCTTCGCCTTGTCCTTGAATTCTCCTGTACAACTTTCCCTCTGAGCCTTAGTGGTAGCAATTGCAATGTGAACTATCCACATTACTGTCTTGGATGCCATTTCAGGCTCTACTTCCACCCTCCAGGATGATGTCCGCCAATTTCAGTCACACCTCATGGACTAATTTCAAGCATGGTTGTTTGGGTACCTGCCATCCTGTCATAGACAGTTGTTCTCATCCTGGTTTCCAGAGTGGTTCATCACTTCAGACCCATTCCTTCATACGTGCTCAATAGTGGCGCAAGCTTCTACTCACAATACCCCTCTTCCTTTATTTGGCGTTTCCGCTGGCAACAGAAGACAGCATTAGCTTCTCTGGGGTTCCTCTAGTTTTAATTTAGCGCTTGTTCGTTTCCATATTGGAAGTGTCCATCTCATGGTCAGCCTTCCCCTAATAAATTTAAATTATAATATCATATTATATTATATTATATTTATTATATTATATATTATATTATATTAAGGGTGGTTAGCAGAGCAGGTAAAATTGCTTCCACCCTATGTGCAGGTTTTGATTTCAAAACCTTTACTGGCTAGAAAAATTCTTGGTGTGGTATATTTGTCCCAAGGTCGACCCAACTCACATAATTTTTTTATATTATATTATATTATCAATTATACGGCTCACCAGCAACTGAATGCTGAGGATGAGTCAAAACTATATTTGGCCTTTGGGAAGGACAGGTCAAAAGGGTCAATGCCAGGAAGAGAGTAAGTGAAGAGGGAAGAAGAGAGATTGGTTGTCTGGAAGCACCATCGATGAGCCATAAGTTGGCGATGTGTGCAGTAGCTCTTTTATAAATATAAATAATTAAACTTCCCTCTCAATAAACATATCCCTTTGCCTATTCTCCCTTATATTATAGGTTTATGCTTATACTTGTGGGTTGGGTTTTAGGCTGGGGGATCCTCAAATGGCGCAGGTGACATGCCAAGGGGTCATCTGGCGCTGCTGATCCCATCACCTAAGGCAAAATGGCAAGAGTCAGCCATCATCATACTGGTTGACCTGCTGACCAGCAGAGCCCACTTTCGCCAGAAAAGTGTCTTTCTGACAATGGTCAATGGTAACAAAAGGCTGAAAATAGCATCTTGGCAAACAATGTCTATTGATTGCACTCAGAAATCAAGTAGGCCCATTGAAACCAAATTGTAAACCCTCATTCTTTTCTTGGGACAGCTGGGAAAAGCTCCAACCACTCTTAAATTAGTTCAGATCTTCTGAAGACCCTGGAGAAATTATATTGATAAAAATTATTTAGATGTAAAATTCAGGGAAAAACTTGTATTTTGGTGATTGACCTTAAGTTATGCTATAGAATCGCAACAACTAAGGGTAAGTGTTGGGATTTTTGCCCACATTTCCAGCTGACTATTTTACCAGAGGTCATTAGGTGATACTTCCCTATAACAAGTGAATTGTATATCAGTTGACTCTTTATCTCAGGTTAACTTTGTTTTGGGGATTTTAGATGTTTCACCTGGTTCAGATCTATTGTGGATCAATCCAGGTGAATGCTTAAGATCTAGTTTGTCAGAGTTGCTGACAAAATGGGGGCATTTGATAGTTGATCAATAATTAACTATCAGGTGTACCAATTGGGATTAGTCAGGTCTCATCACCAACTGATTGGGAATAAATAGCAAGTTGTGAGGCGAGTGAAGCCACCTGCAACTAGAGAATTGATAGTTGGTTTGTAATCTACCTTATGAAATAACAAGTCCCATTACCTAGCAGGTCACTCGCCAAATATGGTTGGTTCACTGGGATCAAAAGGAAAACGTTAGGGACATGTTTTCTGACTCTTTCCATTTTAGGTCTTGAGGATGTCTGACAATGGAATCCTAGCCAGGATGAAGACCATCGCTGATGAGATGACAAAGGGTAATCTAATGGCGACGGCTGCCGTTTCATCATTGAGGTGCCAACTGAGGGTTGGGCGCCAAATTCCCACTATAAATTCCCTTAAGAATCCACTTAATAAAGATATATAGAAAAATAGTTTTTAGTATTTATACTTTAGCTATATCATGTTTAGTTCTATTCTTCTTCAAGGAAAATATTTCTGTGTTCTTTAATTGTTGACTCTTTAGAATAAAATAAGGATTGATGATCCAGAGAAGAGAAGCTGAGCTGAGATGGGAATTTCTTTCAACTGTGCATCACCATAGAGAAGATTAAATGAGGATCTGAGCATGGATCAAGTATGTGGTATATGGTAATGAATCCCTATTGAGCACAACTTAAGTATTTTAAGGGGGAATACTGGTTAAGCGTTGAACCCAACACTAGTGATCTGTTAGTAGGAATCCAGCTCTTTTGTGCTCACGGTGCATACACTTCTGGATCCCACAAAAGCTTTACTAAAATTATATTTTAAACGCTAATAAAAACTTGATTTTTAAGTTTTACATTAGAAGCGTGGGGTAGAAACATAAAGCTATCCCCTCAATATCCACCTGATCCATATTTAAACTGATTTTGAGGGTTGGGGAAATTTGAGAATAGTTTTGGAATAGCTTCAATGCTTTCAAATTAGGTAATATGGGTTTTGCTTCTATCAGATCATGGGTAAGTGAGTTAATTTTTAAAACATGAAGGTTGGGGTTTGGGACCATCTAGTACCAAAAAAAAGGTTGGGGTTTGGGGGCAGAATGTGCTCATGCAGTAATGTTTTGATGTATTTTACCCAATCGCCATTGGATAAAATACTTTCACCTTGGGGAACCTCCACCACCCCTATAAGAGGGGGTGGTCCCCACAAAGGCGCTTGGAAGACCTAGTTGTAGTAGGGGGCGTGCCTTCTGATGGTCGCCCAATTGTCCATCGTGGGATCTGAGAAATCTGATTGCTAGATTTTACATTAGCTGCCCTTACAAGTTTTTAAACTGGTGTTACCCTGATTAATGGGGCTCCATCAAGAATCAGTCAGGGTCTCTTGGCCAATAGCTTCAATAACATTATTATTAGAATCACTCTTAATATCAAAACTTTTCTTTCTCATTGCAATCACTTTTGCAACCTATTCAATTCAAGACTGAATCTAGTTTGATAATCTCACAGAGGAGATTAGTCTGCGCCCATGTCAGGGAGCAGTTGGGCAAGTAAGGTAAGAGGAGCAGGTGGAAGGCCTGCGGCCTCCAACATTTGAAAACGCCCCGGAGAAACTGGCGGAATAGACAAAAATTTTAAAAAACTGGTGGTCACTATTTCCCTGGAGATACTCGCATGGCAAGCACAATGCAACCAGTACATCAACACGCCACACTCCCAGCCACTTTCATCGGTGGAATTTGGAGTCTGCGTGTTTCTGGACATCCAACAAATGGCCTTATGGGAAAAATTTTGTGAAGATGTGCACACAATTTTCCCGACCACAGTGTATGTTGCACCTCACTCCATGTCACATGGTTGGCTGGACCTAGGTTTCAAAAGCAAAGAGGTAGCAGATGAGGCTGCGGCGGTGCGCATAGTGGTTGACCTCCCCAAAGGGCAATGGGTCGTTAAAACCAAACGCACAAGATGGACAAAATCAAACCAAATTTTCCTCACGTTTGACTTTTTGCCTACTATGGTAAAACGTGACATTTTGGAACAACATCTGAAAGATGGTCACACCGTATATGGCGAAATTCAATCTTTTGAAATGCAACGCTTCATGCTGATGCCACACCTGTGCACTGGCAAAGCCATTGCAGTCCTGACCCCAACCGAGGAGATCACAAAGGACCTAACCCAGATCCCACACTCCACTTTTATTGATATCACAGGGCATACCACCCACCCATTCTGGGTGACCGTGGACAGCGCGCCACCCATTTGCACCCACTGTGACGCATCTGGCCATAAGGCGCACGCATGCCCCACCAAGGAGGGTGTCACATTCCAAGAGCACCCCTCGGCGGCCATGGCCAGTGGAGAGGTGCACTACAAACCAACCGCAAGCACCAAAGAGACTTTCCCATGGGGAGCACAAGGCTGCTACCTAATGGTAAAGCCTATCTCCCCACAAGAGCGGAAGAAGGCCAAACAGGCCCACAGGGCCGTGGCCAAGGAAGCGGCCAAAGCCACCACTGCTATCCCACACTCACAACGCCAGGAGGACATGGAAACCTTCGCGGTGGAAGCAACTCGGGAATCCATCAACCAATCAGATTGGGAAGCCCATGCTGAGTGGGCCACTCAATCTGAGGATCTGATGGGGGATTCGATCTCACCCAATTGTTGCACCTAAGCTCTGGTCAAATCTGACTTGGGACCCATCCCAACTGAAAAAAAAATTTTTGACCCACTCAAAAATGCACCAAACTCATCCGCACTGCAAAAAATTCTTCTGACGTTGGGAAAACAAAAAGCAAAGGCTAAAGCCAATGCAACTCTTTCCGCAAAAATTAAAAAAAACCCTGATAGCGTTGCTGCTAACACCCGCGCTGCTGTGAAGGCCTGTGGGGATCTAGAGGAGGCTGGTGGGCCTGGGTGCCCATCCCCTCGCACCTAAGGTGCAATGGGGGAAACCTTCACTTTAGGGACGCTGAATATTGACGGACTCAAGGCCTCCCCATCCTGGGCTAGGAAACTGAGTTTTTTACAACACAATTTCCCGTGGATATCCTGGCAATCCAGGAGTCCCACTGTCCGCGAGGTTCTGAGGAAGCTTGGAAAACAATGCTCCTCCCATCCCTATCCTTTTGGTCAAAGCACTGTGGGGTGCTAATTCAGAAAAATAATTTTTTCAAATTTTTATCTTCAGAAACATTCCTAAATGGCCGAGTTCTCATTGTCACTTTCTCATGGGCTGACGTAGCACATGCAATTGTCAACATCTATGCCAAAATGGTGCATGCAAGCGTCAGTAAATTTTTCTCATTGGTCAAATCCCTCCGGCTACCCCCAGACTCTTTCCTAGTTGGCGACATGAACTGTTGGCTAAACACACCAACGGACTGGTGGCCTTCCTCACCCCACGCCCCCAGGGTCATGTAGAACTGCACATTCTAAAGGCCACTCTCGGGTTAATGGATGTGCTACTGTGACATGCCCCACTGCTCAAAAACATGATGTGTCCCCACATCCACAATGGCCAACTAAGGTCCATGACCTGCATCAACCTTATACTAACGCTGGCAAAATTCCAACCCCACATCTCCCACTTCAAAACAACAAAAATGGAATACTCTGACCATTGACTGGTCTCACTAACCTACCACCTACCTGTCACAGCTGCTAATGCCCCACATTGGTGCAAAATCCGCCCCTCCGAGCTCATATTACCAGGATTTTCCACGTGGGTGGAAGCAGCAACTTTGGCAAAAAAATTTGTTGCACCATTTTGTGTGGACCCCATTTCCACATGGGCAATTTTCAAAGATGAAACCATCCACCACTCTCGCCATCTCTCCTCCAGATGCTCATGAGCCACATTGGCAGTCATTTTGCACTCTCTGGCAGAGTTGGCACACCTGGAGTCCAACATCCCAGCTACAAGATACAGCTCTGCATGGCCAGAAGTGGGTAGAGGCAGCCGCCCACCTCAACGCACTCGAAAGGCAACACAAACATCAGGTTTGTGTTCAGTACAGGGCCACATGCATCACAAAAGGTGACAAGTGCACTGCATATTTCTTTAAAAAAATTTCGCACCACGCCAGAGCATGGCCTGCACACAGGTGCAAAGATCGGATGATTCCATTGTGGATATGCCAGCCAAAGTGGTAATCGAAACACAAAAGTATTACTCCAAGTTGTACTAATCCAATCCAATTCAGCTGGCTGAAGTGGTGGAATTTCTCGACTAAGCCCACATCTGCATCATTTTGCAATACACGGAAATAATGAATTTGATTACTCTGACCAAATTATGGACAGCCATTTACGGTGCGCCAAACTGAAAATGCCCAGGCCCAGATGGCATTCCATATGAGTTCTACAAAAAGTATTTCAAATATATATCCCCATTGCTGCTTGCCTCACTTAACCAAAGCCTGTTGGAAACGCGCCTCCTACCAGGAGGACATGAGGCCTTTACGATCACACTCTTCAAGAAAGGGGATAAGCTAGACTTAGCCAACTGGCGCCCCATTTCTCTAACAAACACAGACACTAAAATTTTAACAAAAATCATAGCTAACCGTTTAGGGACTGTAGCATCAGCCACCATCTCCCCAGAACAATTCAGTTTCATACCCAGAAGGTCGATTTGGGATAACGTGCATAACATGCACTCTGTGACTAATGTATGTCAATCCACAGCCTCTGGGGCACTTGTATTCTTGGACCAACAAAAGGCCTATGATAGAGTAAACTGGGAATACCTCAGGGCCTGCCTCCATCAATTCCACCTACCCCCTCGCTTCATCAACTGGGTGATGCTGCTCATGGAATCTGCAACAATGGCAGTAAGTGGCCCTGGCTTCCTAACGGAAGTAGTCCGCCCTCAAAGGGGCTTGCGACAAGGAGACCCCCTCAGCCCACTCTTATACAACTTCAGCCTTGACCCACTACTGCGAAATGTGAATGCCCAACTCACCAGGGTCCATGTGCCAGGCCAAGCCCCAGTCAAGATAATGGCGTTCGCAGATGATTGTGTGGTTGGGGTGTCTAATAATCAAGATGCACGCGCACTTGAAGCTCTCATCCAGGAGTATTCCCGGGTAAGCAACGTGGCACTGAAAGCTTCCAAAACCAATATCATACTCCTTGGTCGGTTTCAGAACTGCTGGACCCCAGCAATTAGTTCACAACCTTGCCCATCTGCTCGCCCACATCCTCGCCCTACTAACTCAACACACACCGCCCCACTGGTGCTCCCCTTTGCACCACGTCCTACCATAGGACTGGTATGCCATCTGAGCGTGTGGATGGAGGCAGGCGGATATGCGTCAGCAGTAATGGAGTGCCATATTCTGGACAACGTGACGAAGTGAATCGCCTCTCTCAGAGTCCACCCTACTTCCCTTACTGGTAGGGTTGTTTTAGCCAACTCTATGCTCCTCTCCAAAGTCTGGTTCGGAGCCCACGCCATCCCCTTCTCCCCAAGCTTCTTCAAATCCTTGTATGCCTTGCTGCAAGGATGGCTTTGGTCAGGCCGCCCTCCACCAGTATGGCTAGAGGTCATGTCTGGCCCTCATCATCATGGTGGCATGGGCCTGCTTGACTTCAAAGCCATGCTGCCAAGATCATGGGCACCTGAATTGCGGTCGTCACCGCCCCTACACTCCCCTCCCAACACTGGTCCTGCGCAGCCTGCTACAACTTCTCCTGCGCCTTGGGCCTCAACAATCCATTGAACCCCTACTCCCTGATGAAATACCTCACATCACACACATCGGCCACAGGCCCTCACGAGACTAAAACCCAACACAAATGAATCCTACTTTCCATGCGGAGCGCTGAGTGGAGAATTCATATTAGTGGACATACAACCCAAAGAGGCCGCCCCTCTCCTCAGTTCACAAAAGAGGTACAGGGGCTATCCATCCATGATGGCGTGATCCCCATTCGGCCCCATGTCCTATCCAGGGTGGACTACCTGGACATGATGGACATCCCTTATTCCACTGAGACCCAAAAAATATCTGTAAATACGTACACCATCCTCTGTTGCAGCCTCAAGTCCGCTCTCATGTGTGGCGCTGCCTGAGGCGGGTGTATCGTACAGCTGAGCGCTCTAACGCTTTACACTCATCCTGTGTCGTGTGTGGCCAGTATGGAACAATGTATCACCGCCTGGAGAAGTGCCCTACCTCTAAAGCGATATGGCGCGAAGTTCAACGTCTGCTTGGCCAGGATCAAACACATCCCTTCAGTCTGTCAAGAGATATGTTTGCTCTATCTTGGCCCCCTCTTCCACCCTCCCTCCATGCTTTGGTGGTTGCAATCGCCATGTGGACCATCCACACAATTGTCTTAGATGCCATCGCAGGCTCCACCCCCACCCTCCCAGAAGCTGTCCACAAATTCCGGTCTCATTTGGTGGACCACTTTCAAGCGTGGATGTTTGGATACCTCCCACCGCATCGCTGACAGCTGGTCTCCTCCTGGTTCCCAGTCTGGTTCATCAAATCAGACCCCTTCCTCCACACTTGTTCAGTTGTGGCTACGGCCCCTCCACACGTTCCCTCCCCCTCCCCATAAGTGGCGTTCCCGCTGGCAAAAAGAGATAGCATCGCCTCTCTGGGGTGCCTTCCCTGGTACTAAGTTTTGTCTCTTCTGAGTCATATTCAGAAGTGTCTGTCCCATGGTTGGCCTTCCCCACAATAAATTTAAAGAAACACTCTTAATATCCTTGGATAATTGCAAATGGCTGACATTTCCCTTTTTTGGCTGAAAATAACCTAAAACATTCTTTTTTTCAGCTGTGAGGGAAAATGTCCAACACTATTCAACTATGGAAATGGTCTTCATACTATTATCGATCAAATATATATTTTTAGACAACATAAAGGATTGAACAAAACCAAACCTGTGCAAGTTATCAATTTAGGGGTTATCAGTCGTGAACAATCAAGGAAAACCCTTAAATTATAACAGTAAGAAAAAAGGATAAAGTTTATCTTATGAGAGTAATATTTAAAGGGAATCAAGGGCCATTATTTTAATGCAAATTACCAAGCGCGCCTGAGATAAGATCTATATTAAACCTCGCTTTGGAGTTACTGCAGCATCACTTTAACATTTTGAGATAGGCACAAGCATTTTTTTAGTGTGAGATCAAAAATTCTTCATCATAATTGCTAAAACTTTCAAATTGGGCTAGAATCCTGACACCATTGATTCTATGAAGAAACTTATGGTGTCATAAAAATAATTGAAAGCAAAAATAGAGACCTTGATTGGGTATAGTGGAGTCTAGATCCAATAAAGCCGTCTAGGTGCCCAGAGACCTTTTTTTAAAAGACCAAATTCTAAAACAAAGCCTAATTTAATCAATGAGCAAGTGAAAACGAGCTTGCTATATTAGCAATGCTACCATCATATATAGTCCTATCTAAATAGAACTCACTTTCACTAAAGGGGTTTTCAATAATTACATAACTTATGTGAAACATCATGCTATCTAATACACTCCTTTTTGGTTGGAAAAGGATTACACTCAATAGAGGCAAATGTGTGGTTTGAACAAAAATCTTTATGTTGGAGCTTCTAAGTGCTAAAAATATACTTAAATGTTGATGGACATGAAAATTTTCTAAATTAATCCATATTAAAACCAAAGAATATAAAACATGCTTGACTCCCCATATACTACATAACTATTCATATTGCAGTCTAAGAAGACCTTAAGTCGATGGTGGATCAAGCATGGATCAAAGTAAGGGGCCAATATCCTCAACTCAATGGAGTATCATTAAGTGATTTCCTCCACTAAGAAAGCTAAGAAGGCAAAATTCAGAGAAAAACTCTAATGGAATTAATTTTTTAGATTTGTTAATGTGGAGTGTCTCTGAACTGGGACTACTGCAATATAGATGCAGAAGTAGGTACCCAATAGTACATTACGTGTTCCCTCAAAAAATCATTTCCTTGAATACTAAAAGAGTTTAAGCCAACTAATTTACTGCACTGGTTTTATATGCAACTTTCCCTGATCACGGTTTTAATCTTCTGAAGGCTAGGTGGGTAAAGAAAAAGGCGGTAGAATGGGATTTTTTCTGGAACTGGATACCAGAATCGATGACTTAATGTGATGCAAATGGCTGAATTTCTAGTAAAATGAAGTACTAGCTACATACTTAGAACACCATTGACCAGGTTAAAGATGGGCAAGTCTGGGAGTAACAAAGAACGTCTGCAAAACATTGATAAAAAACAATTTTCCCTAAATAGATGGAAGGTCTGGTGAGACCATGCCACAAGTCTAAAATTGAAGACTAGGAATTACTAGGTTTTTACAAGAAACTGTGCAGAGCTGGATGGTACATGAGATTCCCCCCGCCATGGCATCATCAACGCAGGGAGTAATCACCCCACTCTGGGACGCAGATGAATAGAAACAGGTATATAAATCGCCATCTTGTTGTGGAAGCATAACTTTCTCAGAACCATAGCTCGTGGAATCCTATGCAATTGAGGGATTTACACCAGAAAAAAGACTTCCAATGGACAGAAACTTACTTGCCAGCTAGATAAACTTAAGCTTTTATAAACTCAGGCTGGAATAATGTTATAATCAAGGGCTGGTGCCAGCGCAACACAACCTAGCTGATAATAATAGAACAATATATTTATGTATTGTGTGGTCCCAAGGCAGCCTTTGACTGGTACCGTTCATATTCAATTCATATGAGAAAAAGTACTGACAAGAGCTGTGATTAACGCCACAATTGCCCACAACAGCAAACTTCACCGTATCTAGACTCGTCAAGTCTGAGCATCTCAGACTAAATATTTCTCAGTTGATGAATTAGTCAGCTGTATCCTTAAAGTAAAGACCTTGGGTGAGGCACTTGCCCCTCATCAGAACGCACCAAACAAGTTTTATGCCGTGACAGCATAATAAGCACCTAAGCAATAAATTGAGGTAGATAGGAACATAATTTATATCTGAACATTCATTTTATGAAGGCTTTTCAGAACGTCAAACTACAAAATTAATTTCTAGAAGATGTGGTACAAAGATCACCTGCAACAAGTTAAGTTAAAAAGTCAAACATGCTTGTGGCAATTTACTAATAACTCAACAAGTCCTCCCCAGTGGTGACCTTGATCACCTCTGGCAAAGATTATGTCTACATTGACATCTTGATCCCAGGTGAGCTTAATCATAAAAAGCTCTTGGAGGTAGGCATCGAATCTAAGTAGAGATACCTAAATACTGAGTTATTGTTTTCAAACCAAACGTCCAAATGGTTCACCTTCTCTATACTTCATATTAACATGGAGCGTGAGTGGGTGCATGAAGACATTTAGATGGGATTATTGTACTATGGACAGATGATGGATTTTAATCAGAGTGTGAGAAAATAACCTAAAGAGACTATTGCCTCATATGGTAGATGTCCTGTACAAAAATAATTTATATGAAGTAGGATGCTATTAGGTTTTATGATTTAATCGCATTCCAGACCTCCAGCAAACATTCTACTTGGAGAAAGAGGACAACAAACAAGTGTGTAAGTTTTGTTACCAAATGGGCCATGCAATGTCCAAGTGCTACCACACGATAGGGATCATGGCTTTCAGGAAACCTCTTGAGATGCCCAAATTGATTTAAGATCATAAATAAATAACTACTATTACTAAGGATGCTAATCACTCCCCAAGTAAGTTGATTCCATCTGAAAAGGAATTTATCAGATCTGATAAACAATTATAACCCTAAATTTCTCATACTTATTGTCATTAACTAAGAGATTTTTCCTTTGAGGCACATCAATTTGATCAACACCATACAAATCCACCCTTATATGTGTATCAGATATTTTATAATAATAAAAGGATGACATAATCTGAATCCTTCGCGTAATTTTCTTTTGTTTTTGAGTTGTTAATACAGCTTATATAAAGCTATTGAGGAGAACTATACCTCTGAAATTTTGCTAGTGCCACAAAACTAATCATTTTTTAGCCTTTGACGCATCTGTTCGTTTCTATTTTAGGATGAAATTATGGTACTGGTGCTTTCTGTCAGTTGCTTATGGGGCTGCCTGGTGAAAACATATTTCACAAATTATGAATAATTCTAGCAAAGACTGTCCCTTGTTAGAGTTATTAATGAGTTAACCCAATGGATACATACAAACTGGCAGGAAATACTCTTACCTAATATTAATGAGCTTCAATTCTATGCTACCATTACTTTGTCAATTAAAGGTCCTGTCACTACAGTTTACCAAAGTTTCCATGGATATTAGTGCTTTAATTACAAGTTTAAAGCAGGGTCTATTCAATCTGGTGGATGACCAGATTGATTTTTCATCTAGGGTTTCCATTAATATGCATTTATATAAATCAGCTATTTTACAAAGTACTGATGTTGAACTTTTCTCTCTAGTTGCAATCACTTTTGCAACTTATTCAATTCAAGTCTGAAAATAGTTTGATAATCTCACAGAGGAGATTAGTCTGCGCCCATATCAGGGAGCAGTTGGGCAAGTAAGGTAAGAGGCACAGGTGGTAGGCCCGCGACCTCCAATGTTCAAAAATGCCCCAAGAATCTTCCAGATTAGATAAAAATAAAAAACTGGCGGTTACTATTTCCCCAGAAATCATCACTTGGCAGGCGCGATATAACCAGTACATCAACACACCGCACTCTCAACTACTCTCGTCAGTGGAATATGGAGTCCAGGTGTTCCTGGATATCCAACAAACAGCTTTATGGGAAAAATTTTGTGGGGATGTGCACACTTATTTCCTGACTGCAGTGTACATCGCACCTCACTCCATGTCACGCGGTTGGCTGGATCTCAGTTTTTAAAACAAGGAGGCAGCAGACAAAGCTGCTGCAGTGCATGTTGTGATCAACCTCCCTGAAGGGTAGTGGGTCATCGAAACCAAGTGCACCAGATGGACAAAATCCAACCAAATTTTCCTCACGTTTGACTTTTGCCCACTACAGTCAAGCGTGCCATTCTAGAGCAGCACCTGAAAGATGGTCTCACCATATATGGCGAAATACAATCCTTCAAGATGCAATGTTTTACGCTGATGCCACACCTGTGCACTGACAAAGACATTGCAGTTCTGGCTCCAACTGAGGTGATCGTGAAGGACCCAACCCAGATCCTGCACTCCACTTATGTTAATATTAAAGGGCATACCACCAACCCTTTCCGGGTAACTGTAGACAGTGCACCCCCCATCTGCACCCACTGTGACGCATTCAGCCATAAGGCACATGCATGCCCCACCGAGGAGGGCATCACATTCCAAGAGCACCCCTTGGCGGCCATGGCCAACGGGGAGGCGCACTATGAACCAACCACTAGTACCAAAGAGGCCTTCCCGTGGGGAGCACAAGGCTGCTACTTACTAGTAAAGCCTGTCTCCCCTCAAGAGCGAAAGAAGGCCAAACAGGTCCACAGGGAAGCGGCCAAGGAAACGGCCAAAGTCACCTCCACTATCCCCACTCCCAACGCCAGGAGGACATTGAAACCTTCACAGCGGAAGCAACTTGGGAATCCCTCAACCAATCATATTGGGAGGCCCATGCCAATTGGGCCACCCAATCTGAGGATCCAATTGGTGACTTGATCTCACCCAACATTTGCAACCAAGCCCCAATCAAAACTGACTTGGTCTCCAACCTACCTGAAAATTTTTTTGACCCAAACGTTGGTGCACCAAACTCATCCGCACCACAAAAATTTTTCTAACAGCGGGAAAACAAAAAGCAAAGGCAAAAGCCAACGTGAACCTGTCTGCTAAATTTAACAAATCTACCAATAGTGTTGCTGCAAACACCCATGCCGCTGTGAAGGCCCGTGGGGATCCAGAGGAGGCTGGTGGGCCTGGGTGCCCACCCCTCACACCTAAGGTGCGATGGGGGAAGCCTTCACTTTAGGGATGTTGAATATCGCTGGACTCAAGGCCTCGCCATCCCAGGCTAGGAAACTGAGTTTTTTTACAAAAAAATCTACCCGTGGACATCCTGGCCATCCAGGAGTCCCACTGTCCAAAGGTTCTGAGGATGTCTGGTAAACCATGCTAATCCCTTCCCTATCCTTCTGGTCTGAGAACTGTGGGGTGCTTGTTCAGAAAAACAATTTTTTTAAATTTTTATCATCCAAATCCTTCCTCAATGGCCAAGTCCTCATTGTTGCATTTTTGTGGGCCAACGTGGCGCAACTATTGTCAACATTTATGCCCCGACCTGTGCACAAGAGTTTCAAGATTTTTCTCGTTGGTCAAATTCATTCCATTACCCCCTGACCCTTTCATAGTTGGTGACATGAACTGTTGGCTAAACACACCCACGGACCGTTGGCCTTCCACATCCATGCCCCTAGGGTCACGTAGAAATTAACAACTAAAAGCCACCCTTGGGTTGCTAGATGCACTGCTGCAACAGGCTCCACTACTCGAGAACATGACGCGCCCCCACGTTCACAACAGCCAATTAAGGTCCATGTCCAGCATCAACCTTATCCTCACACTGGTGAAATTCCAATCTCATTATTCCCATTTCCACACATCAAAAATCAATTTCTCTGACCACCAGCTGGTCTCAATAACCTACCACTTACCCATCACAGTGGCTAGGGCTCTAAATCGGTGCAAACCCGCCCACTTGAACTTGCGTTGCCAGGATTTTCCACTTGAGTGGAATCAGTGACTTTGGCAAAAGAGTTTATTACACTGCTTTGTGTGGACCCAATGTCCACATGGTCAGCCTTCAAAGAGGATACTATCCGCCATGCTCACCACCTCTCCTCCTGACGCTCAAGAGCTACATTGGCCATCATCTCGCGCGCTCTGGCAGAGTTGGCACACCTGTAGTCCAACATCCCAGCCATGGGCTACAGCCCTGCTTGGGGCTGGAAGTGGGCAGAAGCAGCCGCACACCTCAACGTGCTTGAAAAGCAACGCAGACATTGGGTTTGTGTTCAGTAAGGGCCAAACACATTACAGAGGGTGGCATGTACTCAGCTTATTTTTTTAGAAATTCTTCACACTGCGCCAGAGCATGGCCTGCACACAAGTGTGGAGGTCGGATAATTCCATCACAGATGAACTGGCCGAAGTGGTGATTGAAATACAAAAATATTACTCCAAGTTGTACTGATCCGATCCAATTCAGCCAGCCAAAATGGCAAAATTTCGTTAGCATGCAAATCTGCACTGTTTCCTGATAACCGGAGTTAATGAATTTGCTTACTCCAAACGAACTCTGGTCCGCCATCCGCGGTGCACCAAATTGAAAATGTCCAGGCCCTGATGTCATTCCGTATGAGTTCTATAAGAATACTTCAAATATTTATCCCTACTGTTGCTTGCCTCTCTTAACCAGAGCCTTTTGGAAATGCGCCTCCTACCAGGAGGGCAAGAGGCCTTCATAATCACACTCTTCAAGAAAGGGGATAAGCTAGACCTAGCCAACTGGCGCCCCATTTCTTTAACTAACACGGAAAAAAAAATTTTAACTAAAATCATGGCTAACTGTCTAGGGATTGTAGCATCTGCCACCATCTCCCCAGAACAATTCGGTTTCATACCCAGAAGGTTAATTTGGGACAACGTGCACTCTGTGGCTAATGCATGCCAGTCCACGGCCTCTGGGGCACTTGTATATTTGGACCAACAGAAGGCCTATGATAGTTTAAACTGAAATACCTCAGGGCCTGCCTCCACCAATTCCGCTTGCCCCCTCGTTTCATCAGCTGGGTAATGCTGCTTACGGAATCTGCAACAATGGCAGTGCGTGGCCCTGGCTTCCTCACGGAAGTAGTCCGCCCTCAAAGGGGCCTACGCCAAGGGGACCCCCTTAGCACACTCTTATATAACTTCAGCCTTGACCCACTACTTCATAATGTGAATGCCCACCTCACTGGGGTCCATGCACCAGGCCAAGCCCCAGTAAAGATGATGGCGCTTGCAGATGATTTCATGGTCAGGGTGTCTGGTAATCAAGATGCATGTGCTCTTGAAGCTCTCATCCAGGAGTATTCCTGGGTAATTAATGCTGCACTGAATGCTTCCAAAACTGAAATCATCCTCCTTGGTCGGTATCAAACCTGCTGGGCCCCAGCAACCAGTGCCCAGCCCAGCCCATCTGCTCGCACACATGCTCGCCTTCCCTGCTCACCCCACACCGTCCCACTTGTGCTACCCTTCATGCTACGCCCTACCATAGGGCCTGTCCACCATCTGGGCGTGTGGGTGGAGGCAGGCGGGTATGCCTCAGCAGTAATGGAAAGTCATAGTCTAGACAACGTGATGAAGCACATCGCCTCCCTCAGAGATCACCCTACTTCCCTTACTGGCAGGGTTGTTTTATCCAGCTCTATGCTCCTCTGCAAAGTCTGGTTTGGAGCCCACGCAATTGCCTTCTCCTCGGGTTTTTTCAAATCTATGTATGCCCTTCTACAAGGGTGGCTATGGTCAGGCCGCCCACTGCCAGTGCGGCTTGAGGTCATGTTTGGCCTTCGTCGTCATGGTGGCATGAACCTGCTCGACTTTAAAGCCCATGCTGCAAAGATCCTGGGCACCTGGATTGCAGCTGTCACCGCCCCTATGCTCCCCTCCCAACACTGGTCCCGCGCTGCCAGCTCCAGCTTCTCCCGCACCCTGGGCCTTAACAATCCATTGAACCCTCACTCCTTGATGAAATATCTAGCTTCCCATCCTTTGGCCGCAGGCCCCCATGGGACTGCACTGTACTTCAAACGAATCCTCCTCTCCCTGCGGAGCGCAGAGTGGAAATTTTAATTTGTGGACACACTGCCCAAAGGGGCGCCCCTATCCTCAGTTCACACAGGAATTACAAGGACTACCCATTCAAGATGGCTTGATGACCACATGGCCCCATGTCCTATCCAGGGTGGACTACCTGGGCATGATGGACATCCCTTATTCCTTGAGACCCTTAAGACAATTTAAAAATACGCCCACCACCCTCTGTTGCAGTCTCAGATACGTTCCCATGTGTGGTGCTGCCTGAGGTGGGTGTACTATATGGCTGAGCGCTCTAACGCTTTGCACTCATCCTGCATCATATGTGTTTAGTATGGAACGCTGTTCCACCGCCTGGGGAAGTGTCTTACCTCTAGAGTGATATGGCGCGAAGTTCAACATCTGCTTGGCCAGGATCAAACACATCCCTTCAGTCTGTCAAGAGATATGTTTGCTTTATCAATGGCTTCCCACCTTTCACCCTCCCTCCGTGCTCTGGTGGTCACAATCGCCATGTGGACTATCCACACGATTGTCTTGGATGCCATCGCAGGCTCCACCCCCACCCTCCCAGAAGCTGTCCACAGATTCCGGTCCCATTTGGTGGACCACTTCCAGGCGTGGATGTTTGGGTACCTCCCACCGCGTCGCCATCAGCTGGTCTCCTCCTGGTTCCCAGTTTGGTTCATCAACTTGGTCCCTTTCCTCCACACGTGTTCAATTGTGGTTATGGCCCCTTTACACGTTCCCTCCTCCTCCCCATAGTGGCGTTCCCGCTGGCAACAAGAGATAGTATCGCTTCTCTGGGGTGCCATCCATGTTACTAAGTTTAGTTTTCTTTTGTGTCTACATTTGGAAGTGACCATCCCCTGGTCGGCCTTCCCCGCAATAAATTAAAATTAAAACAAAGTACTGATGTTGGGTTAGCTCGCATGGAGAAGTATCTCAGGAAGTATGTGCATCCAACTATCCATCACTTATTACAAAATCTAAACCTAAATCACATCGAGGTACAACGTCAGTTGAATATAGTTCAATAATTTTACTCTCAGGCAGCCAGTTTCTATGAAACTGCTTCTAATTTTGTCATTATAAATTATGAAGCCATACTTGGTAATAGAAGCAAAGGAATAAACTGCATAACCAACTTAGTATAATTGATAATTGCGTTGCAGTTTTCTATGCCACAAAGTAGCCCAGAAGATTGCTGAAGTTAATAAAACTAAAAGTCAATTAATCAACAGCCTTGAAAATAATTTTTGTTTCACGTAGATCAAACAAAGAACCATTACGATACTCAGTTTTTCTAAACTTGATAGGTTACTAAACCATTTTGTTGAAGTTGTAGGAGCTAATATAGAAGGTCTATATGGGGCTAGAGGTCCTCCTGGACCCCCTGGGTCCCCTAGTGCCCTTCTGTGGTATTAGAAACTACTGATGAACGTTATCCCACTATATTTTCTTGCGATGAGGGTTCCCAGGGCTCACCTGTGCCGCAGAGCCACTTGGGCCCCTAGGATCTACCATCATGATTTCTGATTCTGGATATCCGAAGAAGTTGAAGATATTAGTTTAATTGTTAGAAAAGAAAATATGATCCATAGCTCAGGGTTGTTACCTATCTTTAGAAGGGTGTTCAGTTGTTCCTAATTATGCCTTAACTAATTTGTTGAAGGGCGTCAACAATGCTCATCACCTATGTGCAAATAATCAGTCCTCTCAAGAAACTCAATTTTCAGTATTATTGGATTCTATTGATCATTTAACTGAAAATTATGGAGTGATTGGAAACAAGCAAAATGAATTGTTCGCATTGATTCAAAATAAATCAATTCTCTCCTTCAGATCATCTCACTCATTGGGTTCAAAATCTACAGGACGATCTTAACAACTTGCGTCAACAAGTTGATCATGTTCTCACTCAGACCCATATTCTTTAGTCTGACTCTCCAAAGCTGATCTTGTAATGGTACTGACTGTTCATGTACTAACTGATGAATCAAATTATTCTAAGCCTACTTTCAAAGATAAGTATGAGCCTGGATAAGGTATCTTATATTCCAATTTTGCTTGTTTATGGGTGAGATATGGAGGATAAATCTAATCATGGAAAAGGTTTAACAAATTGTTTCATGTATAAGCCAGTTTGCTCAAGAATTTATGGTTCCACGCTTTAAGGCTTACCACACCTGGAATAAAATCAAGACTGCTGAATCAAAGAAATTTGAAGCAAACAATTTATATCTAACCAAAAACAGGAGTACCTGAGTATTAGAATAAGATGAGGAGAGTCAGTTCAACATCTTGCCAAGAATTTTTATCATGATGCTTAAACTCTTGCTATCTGTAATCACATTACCTTGGATGATGCTATCTCCTCTGTATTGACTGGTTTTCCTCATGTACTCAATTTCTGCATCAGTTAAAGTCACTTAAAGGCAATTTACAGTCTATTCTTGATATAAAGAAAGTTTAATGAAGATATCTAATGGTGTGGTAAACCCATCTTCAGCTAACCCCCTCAAACATATGTTAATGTGGTAACCTTCTAAAGGCAAACTCAAATTTATATGAGCCTGTGATTATTGTGGATAATGTGGCCATATGGGAAAACATTGTTGGAAGTAGCAAGCTAAAGAGTCAAAAAAGAGGAGTCATCATAAGAAATGAGGCTCCCTGTGATGTCAAACATTTTTTTCTCAACCTCAATTTTCTAGTCCTTCCAAGGAATGCTATGTGATTTCTTCTCCAGGTGACCTTGATGTCCCTGATGAATTAGTCAATAATGATATTGTTTCATGTTTCTATTATGCTTTATCTTCTACTCCAATCTGACTAATTGGTATTTTTATATTATAAATCCATATTTTGGCACTGATGTGACTTTAGTAAAGGTATTGGATAAAAGAATAAAAGTCTTAGTTATTATTGACGCAGGTTCACCTATCAATGTGTTTTCATCCCAGCTCATGAAATAAAACAAGATTGCGCCAGATCTGAATCACTACCAAGAATATAATGCTGCTGGCCTTCCGATACTAAATCCATAGGAGTTTGTTCCTCTTTTCTGATGCATATTAGTAGTGATTAGTCGTTTTAGCCCTAGCTGTAGTGTTAGATAATAATCGTTACAATCTTCTCTTGGAAACACAAATTTTAATTGGTTTCAATGCCATACTTAGTCATAAGGACAATTACCTTTCCTTAATTGGGTATTGAGTCCCATTGATTCTAAAAGATGTCCCAAATGATAAAGGCAAACTTAAACAACGAGTTTGTTTATTGGAATACCCTACTTCTATTTTTTGACAATAATACCGCATATTGGGATTTAAAACATTCTTATTCATTCTTCAGTTTATGAATCAGAGGGAAGGCCCTTATATTCCACCAACTCTTTCATCATTCATCTTAAAGCTCAAGTTATTATTGATACAGGGGTGCAAGTATTTGTACTATAAGATCAAATATTAAAAATATCTGGTAACACTAAATCTTCTCATTTAGAGGCTTTAACTTGCCCCATGATCTTTGATACTGTATGTAGTGGAACTATCATGGCCTCATTAGCTAATCTTATCTTTTTATATATGCAATTAAATAGAAATAATCCAATTACTTATGTGCGACCTACTCCTTTAAATGAATTCTATCTGTAAAAGGATGTGGGGAGTTACGTGACTTTGGTCTGGATGAACACCTATTATATATAGTTAATGTTGAAAATGGATATTCACTTTCTTTCTGAACACCAGAGAGAAGCAGAGGCTCTTTTTGAGATTATGTGGATATTTGCAAATGTTTTCAGAGATATTGAGTAAATGAAAAATGTGCAACATAAAGTGAAAACTGGAGATACTCCTCCTATTTGAGCTTGACCTTACCAAATCAAAGGTTAAGGAGGCTCAAGTATCTGTGGAATTAAAGCAATTATTAAAAGCTGGGTTGTCAAGTCTTTTACAGAGCCCATGGGCTTCCCCTTACTTCTTCTTGGAAAAAGGATGGGTTATAGGGTGGTTCTGGATTATTGATGGCTTAATGCTTTTACTCCAAAATAATCAAATTCAATACCTTGTATTTATGATTTGCTGAAATTTTTATCTGGGTCACAAAATCTTTTAGCCATAGACCTGGATAGTGGTTACTAGCAAATTGTAAGCCTCAGAGGATTATCAAAAATGTGCTTTAATTTTAAGTGAAGGGTTTATCAAGCCTACACATATGCCACAAGAGCTTTTCTTTGCCTCTGCTACCTTCCAAAGGGCCATGGATGGTTTATTTGGTGATATAAAGCTTTATTGTGTCTTAGTTTATTTATATATGATGTCACATATTTTCTAGCACTTTTAATGGACCTTTATATCAATTAAAATAAAAAAGCTTTTCTTTTTGTTTGGCGTAACTTCTAAACAATTTTGGAAAAGATATATTAAGTTAATCTAAACTGCTGGCCTCCTGCTGCTGTTCTCTTCAAAAATGTCCTAATTCTCTACCAGTGTTCCAGTGTGGGGAAGCGGCGAAACTTCCCACAGAATTTTCTTTCCGGTGGAAAAACGCGCTCAGAAGGGTTCATTCAGTCCTAGCAAATCCATCGGTCAGTTCATTCTGCCCAAGGATCTCAATCTCCACCTAATGTGCTCCAAGGCAGTGCCTCGCAGCCCATTAGTGCTCCTCTCAGTCCAGCATGTATTCTGACCTTTGGGACAAATATAGAAAATTGTTCCCATATGCGGACAAAGCCATTAAAAAATGGCACAGGCTGTAATGCAGCTCACCAGATTACCAATTTTTGCCCTATAACAAGTATTTTGACCTTGACTTTAAATGAAAAGCCAATGCTGCCACAGCATCTACTGTGTCCCTGGTCTTCAAGGGCACCCTATCTCCACAAATGCACCCAGCTCCCTGAAGACACCACTATGTTGATTCAGTTTTCTGGGTTGCCACTCATCTTCCCCCTGAAGTGCTCCATCAAAAGCTGATGGAAGGTTTGGCAGCCTACGTCTCCAACCCCATCTAATAAATTTATGGTCCCATATGAAGCCACACGCCTTGTTGGGCCTCAGGCATTTACCATGATAAGTCCAGAATTTTTAGCTATTGCTTTGACAATTTCCCCTCACGCCATCGTCCTTATGCCCCTGACCAACCTTTGTGGGCCTGTGTTGAGGAAGGGAGGACAATCTGTCCGTTCTGTTTCAAGTTTGGTCACTCCAAACAAAAATGCTCATTCTTGCTACTTCCACCAGCCCTGAAAATATATCCACCGGCATTCCAACTGCCGCCAACCCCACACTCTTTTCAGTATGTATTACAATCCTACCCCCTCCCTTGAAGACTGCTCCTGCCGCGCCCACAGCACCCAATCAGGCACCCCTTTGGCCCAGTGCTGCAAAGTTCCCTCCAACCAAGAACCAGCTTGGATATTGGTTCACTCCTAAACTTCTTTCCAACCAACCAATCCTCAATCATATGCCAAAATCCTAATACAGTTCAACCTGAATTCTTGGGATTTATTGGATGAAATCGACAAATCAGGTAATTTCCTTCATGAAAACACTATTCAAATCAAGCAGTTCCTCAGCCAAGAATATAGCGCCAAATTATCCACTTGTTTACTTTCCCAAATACAAATGCTAAACCATTCCGCGGTGATCACTAGTTGTCTGTTGAAGCAGCAGCTAAACCAGATCGTAACCCCTACACAAAGCTGTCGCCAAGTCAGTATCGATTCTTGCAGGAAAGATACCACCTCCCAATATCCCCCCTCAATAAGCCTAATAAAGATGCACTAATCTGATCTCATAAAACTGCCACTGAAGCTATCCAGAATGTGGTTGTGGTATCGCGGAATCCCAAAGCCAAGATAATTGTATCAATTTCGCCACATTTTTTTAACACTCTGAACCCATGTTAAAGCTGAAACAGCTTTGTCCACTTAGATCTCCGCCATTCTTTATATTGCCACTGAGTTTTCTAACACACCGCTCATCAAAAGATATAAACTGAATAATGACAATGCCCTGAGCCTTGCTCTTTGCCATAGCCCATTCCCTGATCTGGGTTGAAGACGCCGCTGAGACTGAGCCCTTTGAACCCCCTCCCCTTCCAACATGGTGGTATAATCAGTTCGCCTCTGTACCACCTGGTTGGTTGTATTCTCGCTTTTTGTGTTTCATCAATTTTTTTGAACGGTCAAATCATTTTTGGTGTGATTTTTTTGAACCTTGAGCTTCAGTAATATCCATCCTCTAGTCATCATACCACGAATAAAACTTAGATCATCCAAAGAAAGTATTTATGAAAGTCTGTTGTGCTTCTTTTAAGCTGAAGCCATCATAATTATGCCTTTTTAAAACCAAGATGAAATTCTAATACTTAAGGTTAACCAAGAAAGAATATTGCCTTTGTCTAAAGTAATTTAATCTAATAAGGACATCCTATTCCTAGGAGTTTATGTGATATTTAAGTGTTTTTAGGAATGGTAGGTTACTACCACCAAGTCATCCCCCACTTTGCTGATATTGCAGAACCTTTTGTTTTTATTATACAAGGAAGTCCATTTCTTGTAGGAAGAGCCTTAACAACAAGCATTTGACCTCTTATGCCAATCTTTAATTATGGTTCCAGTTTTGTCTCATCCTGATTTTACCAGGCCTTTTCTTTTATTTACAGATTTCAGTGATGTGGCTGTTGGGCCATCTTGGCTCAACATGACTCTAACTTTGTAAATAACCTATTGAGTATGATAGTAAAACTCCCACTAAAGCGGAACTCATTTACAGCTTTACTGAGAGAGAATGTCTCGTGGTATTACTATCCATAATTTTTTTTCATACATATCTTATGTCAACCATTTTACATTTGCACTGATCATGATTCCTTAGATTTTTATAACAAATAAAAGATCCTTATGGACGTTTAGGTAGGTGTGCTATAAAACTCTAGAGCTATGAAATTTTTAATAAACAGTGCTGAAGAAATTTAAAAAAATGCTGATAGACTTTTTTGTTGCCCATACTCATCTTATTCACTGCTGAAGAGGATCATATTTTTGACCTAACTGTAGCCTGAACTTTTAGGCCGTTAATCCAAGAATATTATATTCAAATTACAAGCGGTAATTGTGGATGCCCAAATTAACAAGGGTTTACTTTATAAAAAAGGGGAACCAATTGGCTGCCTTTTAATTGACCCTCATCTAGGACAAATTCTTTTATGGAAGCTCATCAATCCACTAGCCATGGGGTTGTAGATAAGACTGTGCAATAATTCAAGGATTGTTTTTTTGGTATAATACAATTGAGAAAATGAATGATGTGTTAGAAAACTGTCTCATTTTTCAAAAGCAACGTGGTTGGTTTTCCAAATATCATCATAAAATTGTGGGACCTTTGGAACCTTTTTATACTATAAATATTGATGTAGCAGGTCCCATTCCTACTGCTATTTATGTCCATTAATGTATTATTCTTGCTATTGTTTATTTTACTAAAAGGATTGAAGAAATTTCATTTCTTCTTCTACGGCCAAGTCCACTGCTTCCTTCATATTTAAACAAGTTCACATCTGACATGGCAGCCCAAAAGTTTTATTATTTTTTTAGTACTAGACCCATAAGTTCTATTATCTAATATTGGAATCAATTTCATTTCTCAACTAGTACCCCAAACTTACGAAATTAATGGTAACTTACCAATCATTTATAGCTTCATATCATCCTTCCACTAATGGTGCAGTTTAATGAGCTAATGGTACCATTATGTCCATACTTAGAAAAATGGCCTCTTTTGATCCTAGTTGATTGAATTTAATTTACCCTGTGAGATGTTAGTCTATTGAGTTAGCCATTATCATTTAATTGGTACGTCACCTTTTAAAGCTCTTTATGGTTGTAAGCCTATTTTACCTTCAACTTTACAACCTATTATTAATATGACTACTTTTTAAACTAATAAAATTGCCATGAGAAGGTTAGTTGATGAGATATTTAGGTTGCAAGCCCTTGCTTTTCACTTTTTTAGCACTAGTGGTGCCCAACCCAAAAGGGGAAGCCGCCACCATTTTTATTTGCAAACGGGCAAAACAAAGGGATTATTAGAAATAAAAACTTTATAATATGGCACCTTAGCTAACAGCCTAGAAAGCCATATCAGAAGGCGGGGAAGCTTTAGGGAAACTTTTGTTCAGCGCCTGCTCAGCTGGCGGACCATGGTGGACAGCATCAGGGTGGGAGAATCAACGATATAAAGCATAAAAAGGTATAGTTGTGGGTTTTTTTCATTTATGAGACCAGCGGTGTCCATCGCCTCAACGTATTATGCAAGTTGATGCTCAGCAAAAGTGATGAGAGCCGGCACACAAGTGAAAGACTTGATGCACCAGCAAGTTTCAGGATAATTGGGGTTAAAAATAGAAGTTTTTTGCCACGTGATTCAAGTGCATCTCACACCAAACCTGAGCTCCTCAAGTTTATATTTTGCATCCTCCTCGAAATAATGGGGGAAATTTGGGATGGGAATACCCTCAACAAGAGGTTCCATTGCCCTCATGGAGTTGTTGGCGGAGGATAGTGTTGGCAGTAAGTGCAATAGCTTCAACTGCCATCCCTTGACTTTCACTCTCTTTCTAACACTACCTTGAATTTTGGGACTCAAACTTTTGCTTGCTGACTTATCTTACCTGCATATCAAGTAGGAGATTTTGTATTATCTTATCATAATAGACCTAGAGGACGAGTTCATAAACTTAATTTTTATAATCTGGGCCATATCAAATCATTAATTGTTGTAGAATTCAATATTACATTAAAGCAGGGACTCTGGCTCCATTACTATCTGAGTCCACAATCAGTTCCTTTGAAAATACATGCCCCTTAGACAAAGTCTTGTGGGGGGCATTGTCAGGAAGCTTCTTAAGATGCCCATATTGATTTGAGTCAGGAATTGATACCTCCTATACTGAGGAGGCTAATCATCTTTAAGAAAGGTGATGCTATCTGAAAAGGATTTTATCAGATCAGATAAACAATCTAGATAAACAATTTAACAACCTTATTGATAAGTAACTAAGAAATATTCTTCCTCTGAGGCACATTGATTGACTCACCGCCATATAAATTCCTCTCCTATGAATGTATTAGATTTTTCATATTAACAAAAGGATGACATATTCTGAATCTCTTAACATGACTCACTTTTGATTTTGACATGTTTTAAATTTTTAAAACATTATTTGGGAAAGGCCAACCGAGGGACAGACACTTCAAATAAGTAAACTAACGAAATGAACATCAGCAAGAGGAGGGCACCCCAGAGAAACAAACGCTATCTCCTGTTGCCAGTGGGAACGCCAAAAAAATGGAAGAGGGGTTACGTGTGTAGGGGCTTATGCCACTATTGATAATGTATGTAGTAAGGGGTCTGAAGTGATGAACCAAACCGGAAACCAGGATTAGACCAACTGGCAGCGACAGGATGGTAAGTACTTAAAAAATTCAAGCTTAAAAGTGGTCCACAAGGTGCGATTGGAACTGGCGTACAGCTTCATGTAGGGTGGGAGTAGAGCCTGAAATGGCATTCAAGATAACCGTGTGGATATTCCACATAGCGATTGCAACCTCTAAGGCATGGAGGGAAGGTGGCATAGGGGAAACCAAGGACAAGGCGATTGATGTTTTTAGATAGGCTGAAGGGCTGTGCCTTATCCTGGCGAAAGAGACGCTGAACCTCACATCATATCGCTTTTGAGGGAGGGCACTCTTCCAGGTGATGGACCAAAGTTCCATACTGGTCACACAAGACACAAGATGATTGTAAAGCGTTAGAGCGCTTAGCAGTATGGATACCCGTCTCAAGCAGCAACACATTGGAACGAATATGCGGCTGCATAGGAGGGTGGTAGGCGTACTTCCAAATGGCTTTCTGGGTATCAAGTGACTAGGTGATGTCCAACATGTCCAGGTAATCCACCATGGCTATGATAGGGGACCTTATAGGTATCACTCCGTTCAAAATGGGTTGTCCTTGTACTTCCTGGGTGAACCAAGGAGTAGGGCACCCCCTCTGGGCGGTGTGTCCACTGATGCGAATTCTCCACTCAGTGCTCCGCATGGAGATGAGATTTCTTTTGAAGTGGGTCGACGTCCCATGTGGGCCCACAACAGAAGGGTGTGAGGTAAGGTATTTTAACAGAGAATGGGGTGGGTAAGATCACTGAGGCCCAGGGCACAGGAGAAGTTGGAGCGGTCTGCGCAGGACTAATGCTGGGTTGAGACCGTTTGGTTGGTGACTGCAGCGATCCAGGTGCCAATTATTTTGGCGGCATGGGCCTCAAAGTTGAGCAGGCCCATAACACCACTATGCGAGGGCCAAACATGACATCCAGGCGCACAGGAGGTGGGCGGCCTAACCAAAGCATCCTTGCAGATGGCATATAATGACTTGAAGAAACAAGGGAAAAAGCGATGGCGCGGGCCCCAAACAAAACTTTAGAAAGGAGCATAGAGTTGGCTAGCACTACCCTGCCTGTAAGGGAGGTCTGGCGGGTTTTGAGGGAAGCTATGCATTTCGTAACATTGTCTAGTATATGATGCTCCTCACTGTTGAGGCGTACCCTCCTGCCTCCAGCCACACCCCCAAATGGCGGACTGGGCCAGTGGTGGAGCTTGACACAAAGGGAAGCACAGGTGGGGCAGTGTGGGTTGGGCAGGGCAAGCGATCTCGTGAGCAAGTTGTTGAAGCATGTAGATAACGGGACACTGGTGACCAGCGGGCTTGTTACTGACCAAGGAGAACAATTTCGGTTTTGGAGGCATTAAGTGCAGCATAACTTACCCTGGAGTAAACCTGGTAGTAGCTTTAAGCGCGCGTGCATCATGATTGTTAGACACCCCAACTACACAATCATCAGCAAATGCCAACATCTTGACTGGTGCTTGGCCTTGCACATGGACACCAGTAAGGTGGCGTTTGCATTGCAAAGAATTGGGTCAAGGCTGAAGTTATACAAGAGTGGGATTAGAGGGTCCCCTTGGCGTAGGCCCCTTTGAGGGCGGACTACATCCGTGAGGAAGCCAGGGCCACGCACAGCCATTATGGAAGATTCCGTCAGCAACATCAACCAAAAAAATGAAACAATAGGGGAGGTGGAACTTGTGGAGGAAGGCTCTGAGGTAATCCCAGTTGACTCTTTCATAGGCCTTCTGATGGTCTAAAGAACAAGTGCTCCAGAAGCCGTGGATTGGCAGACGTTGGCTACTGTGTGTATGTTGTCCTAAATATACCGTTTGGGAATAAAACCAAATTGCTTAAGGGAAATGAGAGCAGAGGCAACTACTCCTAGACAGTTTGCCATGATTTTGGTAAAATGTTTAGTATCTGTGTTAGCAAGTGATATGGGGCGCCAGTTGGCCAAGTCCAGCTTATCCCCTTTCTTTTAAAACGTTATCATGAAGGCCTCTTGTCCTCCAGGGAGGAGGCGCGTTTCCATTAGACATTGGTTCATTGAGGCAAGCAACAAGGAGGTAAAATATTTTAAGTATATCTTATAGAACTCATAAGGAATCCAGTCTGGACCTGGGCATTTCCTGTTTGGTGCACTACGAACGGTAGACCAGAGTTCATCCTGAGAAATTAAATTCATCAACTTCAGATAATGAGAAACAGTGCGGATATGTGCACTTTTGAGAAAATTGTCAACTTCGGCCAGCTGAACTGAATCAGAGCGATAAAATTCATAGTAATTAATTTTGTACTTAAATTGCCACTTTGGCCAAAGTATCTGCGACGGAGTGTGCTTGCCTACACACCTGTGTGCAGGCCAAGCTCTGGCGTGGTGCAAAGAATTTTCGAAAAGAAGTAAGCAGAGCACATGTCACCTGCCGTTATATGCTTTGCTTTATACTGAACACAAATCTGATGCTTGTGTTGTCTTACCAGTGAGTTGAGGCGAGCGGACACTTCTGCCCACTTACAACCCCAAGTCAGGCTGTAGCCTGCTGGTGGGACATTGGATTCCAGGTGGTCCAATTCTGAAGGCATGCACAAAATGACTACTGAGGCAGCCCTAGAGTGACGTGATGAGATGTGGCATGCCTGGAGGATTGTGTTCACTTTGAAGTTTGACCAGGTGGAAAAGTGGGTCTGCACATAATGGTGTGGAAAATATTGGAGCTGAGGTCTCAGTGTCCACCCATGAGAAAAACCTGGGCGATGTGAGATTGGCTGGGCGGAGTTTGCACCACTTCAGTGCCTGTGCTGCTGGATGTGATAAAGAGAAGGAAACCAATACCCTCCTGTAGTCAGAAAATCGAGTTTCATTGTTGTAAAGTGAACAACTTGGGACTAAAAATTTAACAGTGAGAGAATAAGGTCAATATGAGACTTAGACCTCAGCTGACCATTGTGCACATAGGGATGAGACATGTTTTTATGTAGCAGTGCATGAGGTGGCAGAGTATCAAACAACCCCAAATTGGCTTTTTGAACGCGAAGCTCTACATGCCCCTGCGGGGGTGTAGGCAACAAGAGCCAGCAGTAAGTGGCTGGGTTGGTCCAGAAGTTCATGTCACCAACAACAAATGGGTCAGGGGGAAGCGGGAGGGAATAAACAGCTGAGAAGAATTCCCAACGAGCTTGTGCACAGGTGGGGCATAAATGTTAATGACAGATTTACTTTGTCATCCCACAAAAAGGATAAAACAAGGACACAGTCGTCAATTTATGATGTTGATGAAAAAAATTAAAATTATGGATCACTCAAACAAGGACCCCACAGTGTGGTGACTAAAATGAAAGGGAAAGGAGGAGCATGGTTGCCCAATTGTCCTCTGCACCGCGTGGTCAATGGGTTTCCTGAATGGCCAGGATGTCCACGGGTAAATTATTTTTATAAAAAACTCAGTTTCTAGCCTGGGACGGCAATGCCTTGAGTCCAGCGATATTCAACGTCCCTATAGTAAAGGCTCCCCCCATCGCACCTTAGGTGCGAGGGGAAGGGCATCTGTGACCTTCAGCCTTCTCTTTTTCAGCACGTCGCTGTATGGAAGCATGGGTATTCTGCGCAACATAAAAATTTCATTATAAGTAGCCTTCACAGTTGGGTTGACGTTGGCTTTTGCCTTCTGTTTATCTCTTCCCTTTAATATTTTTGTTTTTCTTGTGGTGTGCACTTCAGTGCACCATTGCCTGTTGATGAAATCTCATAGGGTAGATTGGTGGGCGACTCAGTTTCAATTGAGGCTTGGTGGTATTGGGTGGGTTAATCTGACTCAACCTTTAGGTCATTAGCTTGGGTGGCCAATCTGATTAATGGAGGGATTCCTGAGCCGCTTCTGCAGCAAACGACTCAATGTCCTCCTGGAGCTGGGCGGGAGGGATCATGGACACAGCCATGGCTGCCGCCTTGGCCGCTGCTCTGCAAACCTGCTTGGACTTCTTATGCTCCTGCGGGGACACAGGTTTCACTTGATCTAGCACCCAGGCGCGCCCCATGGAAGGCTGCTTTGGTGTCTATTGCCAGTTCATAGTGGGCATCTGCACCGCACATTGCATCTGTGATTATTTTGGTTTGAGTAATGCCCTCCTTGGTGTGGCAGGTATGGACCTTGTGGCCAAAAGCATAACAGAAGGTGCAGATAGGAGGTGCACTATCCATGGTGACCTAGAATGAGTGGGACTCTTGCCCTTCAATTTCCACAAAAGAGGTGTGAGATTTGGGTCAAATCTTCTGTAATCCCCACGGACAGGGTGAGAAAAACAATCACTTTTCCTGTGCACAGGTCTGGCATGAGCGTAAAGCACTACATCTCAAAGGATTGGATCTCCCTGTACTTGGTGATCCCAGCCTTCAGGTGGTGCTCCAGCATGGTGAACTTAATTGTTGTAGGTAGGAAGTCAAAAATAACAAAAATTTGGTTGGATTTAGCCCAGCAAGTGTGCTTCGTGTCAACTACCCATTACACCTTCTGAGAGAGTGCACCACCTCACACACTTTTGCAGCTTTAACCGCCGCACTTTTGTTTTTGAACCCAAGATCCAGACAACCTCGAGGCATGGAGAGCAGTGTGACGTACACTGCATTTGGGAAATGTGTGTGTACATCTCCACAAAACTTCTCACAAAGCACCGTTTGTTGTATATCCAGGAAGGCTCGCACCCCATGCTCCACCAATGACAGTGGTTGGGAGTGCAGCGTATTGATGGACTGGTTGCAGCGCGCTTTCCAGGCCAAAAACCTCTGGGGAAATGCTAACTGTCAGTTTTTTACTACTAATTTTATCAGGCCACCAGTTTTACCAGGGCGATTATGAAACTCGGTTGGTGCAGACCCTGCACATGTGCCCTTAACTTTGCTCGCCCAACTGCTACCTGACATTGGGTGCACACTAATCCCCTCAATGAGGTTATCAAACCTACCTAGACTTGAATCAAAAATGTTGCAAAAGTGTTTGCAACAAGAGAAAAAAGTTGATTTTAGCATGTTAAGAAAATTTATATTAATCATCAAGGATAAATTTGCCTCCAAATTCACTAGTGCCATAAAACTACACTTTGTAGCCTTTAAAGCAATTGCTAATTTCATAATTTAAATGATTTTCTGACTATGTCCATGACTAAGTGTACAATCCAGTTGGCATGATCATTAAGGTGGGTACCAAAGCCTATACCCAGCTGAAAGTGAAAGGATGGCTTCTTGCAACCTTCATGAGATTTCATATATGAAAAGCCAAAAGCAGGAGCTGAAAACATTAAATGATGAAGCATGATTGCAAGAATCAGCAAAAATCCCAAAACAGAACATGGTTCATTGTTGAAATAAACTTCATATATTTATGCCATGGAAGAAGACCCTGAGCCAGCACCTCCCACCAATCACCCCAATCAAGTGAAATGGGCGTAAAAGGAACAGTTGAGATGACATAAAGCCGGGCAAAAAAGAATAAGAAGTTCAGAAGCCCAAGAATTTTACAGCCAATGAGGCTAGCTCTATGTCTGGAGACAATCTTGCATCATGCACAAAGTTCATGTATGATGATAAACCTGCCATGTACACAAGTTTAAGTTTTAAAGGAGCTATCAAAGCAAGTGCCTAAAACTCCCTAGATGACAACGGAAAAAGAACCAGGAATTGCAATAAAGTTCCTAGCCCACAAAATTCCTGACTATAAGATCATGGTGCCTACAAACCCTTGCTTAAACCTTCCTAACTTCTCCAATGACTCCATGTGCCAACCCAGCCCAAAAACAAGCATCTGTTCTCCATTTAATCTATAGCCTCATACCTATGGGTCGGGAATCTAGTAAATTTTTGTAGCCACCAATGAGAGGGCAAGTCTAGCATGCAGATGAGGATGATAAAAATGAATAAATAAAAGAACAATTTTGAACTTCATTAATTATATTAAAGCCCAAGGACAAAAGCAGAGCACAATGAGCCACAGAATTAATTGCAACCCCATGTCACACCATTGATCCCTACATTTGGGATGCCCAGTGCTATAAATGAACTTTTTTATATTGATGCTATGGACAAAATTATCAATTTCAAGTTCTTTGAGGAGCACCTCGCAGTCACATTCTACTGCAAGGCTCTTAAAAAATCCACTGACTGGCATTTTGCATAATTGCAGTATATGCATCACCAAAATTTTGTGAGATGAAAATTTTATGACATTACATGAGATTGGTTTCAACACAATAAAAAATTATGGTGGCAAAAGAATTAAATTCTTGGACCTTAAAAGCAGCGATATATACCAAAAAGTGGATGACCAAATCTTAAGCTCATGAAATGCTTGACTAACCATGTCCTTGGGGAATAATATTACAATTGACAAAAAGGACTATAATTTTGAACCCTGAAAATTAGAAGTACTATAGTAGTGGGAGTGAACGTTTAGGTCACAATTTGACTAAATATTGATACCATTGGACCTTAAAGAGGTCACCTTAGATTCTGAAATCATTATTAATACAGAAAGCGACTAAATTCTTGTATAAGTGGTTATCACCTAAGGAGACCCCAGACTCCATAAATGGCAACTAGATATCACCACATTGAAGGGCTGAAATGAAGGATTTCCTCATTTTAGTGTATCATAAGTCTACAAGTTGAACTATAATAAAATCTGATGATGTGTCCACAACAACACTAGATCCAAATTAAGTAGAAGCTCAAGCGGGTTGGCATGAAGTATGGGAAGCAAAGCAAGTTAATGTTATAAAATGCAAAAAGGTTAAGGGCCACATCACATCAGTTAAACTGTGTGTCTAAATTTTAAATCATGTGTTTGGCTAACCAACTACTGGAAGGACATTGAATAGTATTGAACCTTATTATTTAAACACGATACCAAGCGCTAAACCAATACCACGTACTTCCACCAAAGTCTGATGGACACTTTGACTAAGAACCCTTGTTGACCCTGAAGGGAAACAAGTTTAGAACCACGGTCATGCAGGTAAAGACAGTGGATATTGTGATCTCAAATAACCCTGGTTGTCATAAAAATCAAAGTCAAACGCTTCAATGGAAATTTCCCAATACAAAGTGGCAAGAAAGCGCTAAAGAAACAATAGCCACCTAGGCCATTTAGGCGTTAGTAATGTGTTCAGACAACAACAAGCGCCAACTCAGAGAAACAATCTCAGTAAATGAGGTATTTCATGCGTCAAAAGTGACACCCAAGGGTAAAACCTTGGATATGGATAAAATCTATGTCAAGATATAGAACACAGCTTGAGATTATATTGCGCTGGAGCCAGCCTACTTGTTCAATCACTGCATAACTACCAGGCGCCAGAAACCAGGTGTCAAAGATATGAGAATCGCTATGATTTACAATATTAAAGGTTGCAGCGCAGCCTTTAGTATTTAAATCTCATGGTATTGTCAAATGAAAACTGAATGGTGCTAATCTGGATACTATACAACCGCCTCATGCTCGCCACCCCTCAAACTATCCACAAAGCTCAACGTGTATTAATCAAAGGCAGGATCATTTAGGACTGCACCAGAATAGTAAAAAACGTCCTTAAAGACATGCAGGGTTTCAAAAATGTCTATTTATGATGCTGGACATGAAGAAAGCCTACAAACACTTTTGCTGAGCATCAACTTGCTCAAAACGTTGAGTCAATGGATACTGACGGCCTCATTAATAAAGAAACCCCAAAATTATACCTCCTTATGCCACATGTTGCTGATGCTCCTACCCCAATGTTGTCCGCCATGGTCTATCAGCTAAAGCGGGCGCTGGATAAAAGTATCCACAAAGCTTCCTCACCATCTGTTATAGCTTCCTAGGCTTTTAGCTAGGTACCATACAAGAATTTTTTTCATTTATGATAATATCTTTGTTTTGCTCACTGCAAATAAAGATGCGTGGCGGCTCCCCCTTTTGGTTTGGGCACCACTAGTGCTAAAAAAAGAAAGCCTACAACTGGGCTTGTGGAAATTTCTCAAAGTGGCGTTTCCAAACAGTTAGAATACCTGAGGAATTTATTTTTCAAATCCAAAGCCTTTTAATAAATCATGTTAGCTAAGGTTACTATGGCTGCTAATACAATAAAAGAAATTAAAATTGGCAGTGTCTTCTCCAAGAAAATCTGATGTCCCTGATCTTGTTTAACTTCACAGCCAAATTCTCTTTTCAAAAGCAGACATAATTCTATGTGGTGTTATTAATGCTAACCAATATCCATTTGCATGTGGTACTTCACTAGTGACATGGTTGTTTATAATGGCACCAATGGGGACCACAAAAATGTTGAGCATTACTCAGGCTTTATTAGGATGCCTCAAACGCAATAATAAACTATGAGAAAATGGTGCTGGTCAAGGTTGGTGCTCTCAAATTCTGCCCTTCAATAACTGAATTCAATAGGAGGATCTTACACCTTCTGATACCTTAGTATTATACTAGTGCCCAGGGCCATTAAAGGGAGGAGATAGAACAGGCAATAATAACAAGTATGACTATATAAATTTCTTTCCTAGAAGCATAATTGAATGAACCTCAAAGAGTAGCGATAGCAATCGACATGTATATTTTTTTAAAGTTGTAGTACATGGCCCACTTAATATCACTGAGAGATTTGGTGAAGCACAAGATACAATTGCTAATCCAAATATTTTATGACACAAATAAAAGGCCACCCCAATCCCGCTGGACCAACTACACCTTCCAAAGAATGATGGAGCTTGTGACTGATTAAAACTTAACAACTCACAACCATCAAATTTGTCAAAGTCATTCCTTATCATGACGAAGTCCCACAGGCAATGTCTGAACCTCGTGCAAAGTATATATAATTAGTACATTCAAGTTCCTGGCTCCAACATAATTGTGGTCACTATATAAATAGATAGCTATTTCCCAAAGCTACTGTTTAAGAACAAAGTCAAGTTACTAAATGAACTGCAACTGGAAAGCTAATCTCAATGAGATGTCATTAAAGCTCTGTAATTGCTGCATGGACTAAGTCCTATAAGATTTTGAAGAGAGTACACAAGCAATAAGCACTGCAACAACATGGGAGGAGTGAACTAGGAGGTATGATTCTCTAATAAGATAATACTGAAGTTACAAAAAAATAAACCAATCAAGCTTAGAATACTCCTCATCAGACATTTGCCCTCTTATCTGCAGAGGAAGAATGTCTTGGGTTAAAATCAGCTAAACTGGGGAAATGTTGGCTATTTATGAGTTAAAATAAATACAAGTGCAATTTAAATATGGATAACGGTGATTTCAAGGCATCAGCCAAAAGTACCTGCTGATTCTCTGTGGAACCCCTTTAATTGGGGTAACACCATTATGAAACCTTCACGAGCAATAAATGTAAAATCAAAAAGGCAGATTATTCTGACCACATGATGGACCTTGAGGCGACCATTGGAAGGTACTCCCCCAACCACAACCAGGTCCTTCCAAGCACCAATGTGGGGTCCACCCCCTTTTATAGGCGTGGCGGAGGTCCCCCAAGGTGAAAGTATTTTGTCTAGCGGTAATTTTCTGAAAAGCATCAAAATATTACCGCATGGGTACATTCTGCCCCAAAACCCCATTCCAACTATCACTTCACCAAAAAGTAACTCAAATTTCCCATGATCTGATAGGATAGTATACCATATTTCCTAATTTGGAATGCATTAAAGCTATTCCAAACCTACCCTCAAATTTCCCCCAACCCTCAAAACAGTCTAAATACTGATCAGTCAGATATTGTGAGGGATCACTTTTTATTTACCTCACGCTTCTAATAAAATATCATAAAACCCAGCCTTTATAGTAGCGCTCCTTTTTAAGTTTATTAAAAACCTTTGTGGTATCCAGCGGAGTAAGCACCAGCAAGCACAAGTAAGCTGGATTTCTACAAAATGGTGCTCACTACAGGAAATACCTGTACATCTCAAAAATCATCAAAAATGGAGGCTTCAGTTATGAACAACCCTCCCACTTTTCCTCTTCACTTTGAATCTCGTTTAGTTGCTCTGGAAAAGCAACTAGCAAGCATTCTATCCTGCCTCAAAGAGCTTGAGCAGCGTCCACTAAAACCATTTTTTATATATAAGTTCACCCCTGGCTAAGGGAGCATTGCTACTTTCTTGTATGTTTATGAATCTGTCATGTATGGCACAACGGATAAGCAGAAAGTGCATCACATCCTTCCCTGTTTAAGACGCCAAGCATAAGAGATGAATGTTACTTACCTGGACCTTTTTCACACCTGGGCTGAGGTGAAGGAGGCTCTTCTAGCTGAATTTGGATCAAGGCAGAGTCTACACCGGGAAAAACAGACCTTTGTATGCCTTAGCATGTAAAAGCTGAATCAACCATTGCCTTTGCTGAATGATTTTACCTCGTTGCGCAAAGGTTGTCAACCTCTAACATGCTCATCCTTGATGATGCTATCGCCGCCTTGTTAGCTGGGTTAGTCTCTCAACCCTCTATAGCCAGGCATATTATCTCCATAAAATTCCACTTCAAAAACATCTGCGACATTGGAGAGGCTTTGTTAGATGTGACCAAATTCCAATTATGTGCAAAAACAAATGAAGCTGAGGTGATATCATCAGCTCTAATTATTGAATAGCTTCCACCAGTTGAACAGTTGGGAGTGAGTCCACCTGTGTCTATCCTCCCTGCTAAACCTGCTTCCTCAGTACTACTTAAAAAGGATACACCTCCTTAGGTAACTTGGAGATCTGTAAAGTAGTTGATAACACGCTCCCACACAAGCATACCAAAACCGCTGTGCTTTCCCCTCCCGCAAAGCTGGTAGTTGCATACCAGAAAGCTATCCAACCTCATGGGGCCATATCCCCTACTTCAATTGTGGCCTTGCCAGTAGTTGAGAATACCCTTGGGGAGGAATCTGAGGGGGTTACAACGACTTTGGTTACTATATTTTGGGAGCACCTGCTGAAGTAGAGGTTTCTTATCATTTGAACGCTGGAGGAGCATATGATACCACTATACCTGAGGAAACGTCCCTTAGCCAAATTTTAGAGGGTGCCCAAAAGTTATTGACACTGCTCGTGATGGTAATCAATTCTTATATGGCTTGATTCGTCCACTTTAGCAGGTCCATCCCATGAAAACCATTTTGGATAGATATCCTAAGGCTGCTCAAAGTTTAACCTCCACCTTTCAGCTCAAGGAGGTCTTAGTATTGTCACCTAATTTTGGAGGAACCCTAACTAAAGTTGAGGTGGTCATACAAAAAGTCCAAATTCTGGCCATCTTGGACACTGGCTCCCCAGTTAACGTAATATCCACTAAGCTTATCAAGAAGGTAAAGATAGTGCCTAACTTAGACTAAATGCAAGAATTTGGAACCACAGGCCCTCAACAATACCCGTGCTATTGGGGCATAATTTTCCTTCCCATTTGAATTTGGAAGCTTATCCTATCAGCCCCTGCTTTGGCTTTGGTTAATAAAGCATATGATATGCTCATTGGAACTCAGTTTATGATTGGGTATGAGGGAATATGAAACCAGAAGCGAGGGGTCCTCTCGTTACCAACTATGAAGTCCCTCTAGTCCTATCCAATAAAGAGCTCAGCAAGCATGAATAATATTTCCTGATTGAATACCCCTTTTCAGCTATGACTTTACCTTATTCCACCTCTGGACGCAACACTAAGAAATTTCCAACTCAGTGGGTGTGAGGGATGTCATCCCTTTCTATGCTGCAGATGAGGTATTAATTAAGCCTGGTGAACAACTCGTGGTTGACACTAAAATCACACTCAACTTTCCACGCCACTGCTTGTTACATATTACAAGTCTTGAGGGCGTTATCCCCTTGGAGCCTTGGGTACTTCCTGGGATATTAGACCCAGCCTACCAGAGGCCTATTACCCTTCTGCTGGGAAACCTCACCGGAAAAGACATGGTCATTCTAAAAAACCAGGAGATTGGAAGAGGCTTTCTACTTCCAGTGGAGGATATTGAACGTATTCATTCCGTTGGCTCTATGGCAGATTTGGGCTTTCCTATGGATTATCTGGTGTGTACTCTACCCAATCTTCATATTTCGGATGAGCTGACCCCAGATGAACTGAAAAAATTTCATACTTTATTAGACGAATATAGTGACATATTTCTAAATCAGATAATGACTATGGCCTCATGAATGGCTGGTGTCACTCCATCAATATGGGTGATGCCCATCCTATCAGACACTAACCTTACCATAAGTCAAAGGTTCAAGAACAGCAGATGAGGACAGAGCTCCAGCAATTGCTAGACGTAGGTTATTAGTTCCTTCAAAAAGCCCTTTCTCTTCCCCTCTGTTGCTTATCAAAAAGAAAAATGGAGGTCATCAGATAATTATTGACTACCAAAAGTTAAATAATCTCATGAAAAAGGATAGCTATCCTATCCCTCGCATTAATGATGCCCTGGCCCGACTCTCTGGCTCTAACTTCTTTTCTGTCATGGACTTATCTAGTGGTTATTGGCAAATGGATTTTTCCCCTGAAGATTAGGTGAAATGTGCTCTTGTTTGTAGCGAAGGTCTCTTCCAACCCACACGACTACCACAAGGGTTGTGCAATGCACCTTCCTCTTTCCAGCGTGCGATGGATCACATCTTGCAGGACCTCAAATTAACTTGTGTCATCGTCTATCTTGATGACATCACGGTGTACTAAAAACCTTTAATGAACATATTGATCACCTGAAGGAGGTGTTTCAATGGTTAAGCAAGCCAAATATTTAGTTGAAGCCTTCAAAGTGTACCTTCTTCCAGAGAAAAATTAGATTTTCTTGGCCACTCCATCTATCAAGAAAGAATTAAACCCATGCAGTACAAGGTTGGAGCAATGTCAAAAATACCTTTACCTAAAAATCTATGGATATTCAGGTAGTTCAAAGGATGATGGAGTATCACCATCAGTTCATCCCTAAGTTCGCCCAACTCAGTGAGCCCCTTGTCCGCTTATTAACCAAGAATACCCCTTTATATTGGGGTGCTGAAAAAAAGGCCGCTTTTGAGATGATGAATCAACTGCTACAACAACCTCATAACTTATGGTACCCAGATTATGATAAAGCGTTTATCTTGTTTACTGACGCCTCAGACTACGCTGTTGGGTCCATCTTAGCCCAATTGGATGAAAACAGTGTTGATCATCCGGTATCCTATTTCAGTAAAATGCTTTCAAAAGTGAAGCGCAACTACAGCGTTACAGAGAATGAGTGCCTTATCGTTTTGTCTTAGCTGTAAAACACTACCGCCCTTTCTGATATGGGACCACCTTCACTGTAGTTACAGACCACGCTTCATTGAAGTGGTTACAGAAGATGAAGTATCCTAATACCCTTTTAGCTCCCAGGGCTCTAATGCTTCAGCATTACAATATGAAGATTGAACACCGTTCTGGGACCCATCACATATACGTTCATGGGTTGACTTGGCTGCCAGTCCTTCACTAAGATGATAGTGAGGCGGATAGGTTACATAACCTCTTAATGACCCCCAATGAATGGAAGGATGAGGATGAGCCCATCCAGAAAATGTTAGCCTGGCACTCCCATAAAACCAGATTTGGAGAACGGGAAGCTGTATAAGCAGGGGGGACTAAACTGGCTGACTTACCTTTGTCCCTCGTAATGCATACCTGCTATCCTAGAAGCTCATTACACACTAGGTCATGGAGGGGCAAAGAAAACTTATGAGTGGATTAATGATAAGTACTATTGGGATGGAATAATGGAATCTATTGTTGACGTCTTGAAAGCCTGCCTTACGTGTAAGAAGCAATACAGTTTAAGACTAGATACCAGTATAAACCAACTACCCCTCAACAACCGTTCCACACCATCAGTTTGGATGCAGTAGGTACCCTTCCTCAGACTACCAATGGAAACAAATTTCTCCTAATAGCTATTGACCACTTCACTAAGTGGGTGGAAGCCGTGGCTCTTTCTGCCCAAATAGCCGAGGTCACAGCCACCTTTTTACATCAAAACATTTTCACTCGTCACAGATGTCCCCAAGTACTACTCTGCGATAGTGGCAAGAACTTCACCTCCAGAGTAATCAAAATCCTGGCCACCTCCATGGGAGCCCAGAAACTTTTCTTGGCACCATAAAATCCCTCCACAAATGGTACCGTGTAAAGATCAAATGGAACCTTGGTTTCCATTCTATAGAAAATGGCCTCCTTAGATCCTCTTCTCTGGGATCAATACCTACCCAGTGCTCTTATGGCATACCAGATTAGCTATCACCAGTTTTAAAAATGTCACCATTTTGTGTCTTGTATGGGCGGGAACCAGGCATACCTGCCCTCTTATCTAAAGGTGTATTCTCTTCTAGAGTTGATGGACCTGAGAAAGTCATGAGAAGATTGGCTCATCGCATCATCCAGCTTCAATCTGAATCTATGACCAATTTAGTGAAAATAGTGACAAAAGAAGGGCAGGCAGCCTTTGAGCTCTGAACCCCCCTAACTACATTCCAAGTGTCAGACATGGTATTATACTACCATAACCGCGTCACACCTAGAAGCGGTAATCTTGGATCAATTTGGGAGGGTCCTTTCACCATCACCTACAAAAAGGCAATGAGTAAACTTAAAATCCTTGGCTAGCAAAATTACTATCAACAAGGTACATGGCTCATTCCTATGGCCCTATTCTCCTCCCTAACATTCCTGAGGGGGTGAAGTCAGATATTTGCCCTCCCAGCTGCAAAATAAGAATGTGTTGGGCTGAAATCAGCCAAGAAGGGGAAATGTCGGCCATTTACAAGTTATTGATACTATTATGAACAAAATATGTAAAAATAACAATGACATCATCTAAAAGACCCTAACCAATTCTTGGTGGAACCCCTGAAAATCTGGGTAACACCATTTCAAATGCTACATGGGTAATCTATACAAAATTGAGTACTCAGATTAACCTGACCACGCGGTTGACCCTGGGGCATCCATCAGATGGTACTCCCTCAGTCACAACCAGGTTCCTTCAAGCACTTATGTGGGGGCCACCCCCTTTTATAGGCGTGGTGGGGGTCCCTCAAGGTGAAATATTTTTCTCAAATGAGGGTTGGATAACAATATTAAGTCATTACCCCATGGTTACTTCATGCCCCGAAAATGATACCCAATTCATTGTTCAGCCTAAGTGAAGCAAGTTATCTGAGCATTGATAGGTTGAATGCTCATATTTCCTTATTCTGACTGCAACAAGCCATTCTGAACTTAAATCAAAATCCCTTTGACCCTCAATACAGTTTAAATACTGATTGGTCAGATATAGATAGGGATCAGTTTTCTTCCTTTTATTACGTTAATAATAAAATTCACAAAAACAGCTTTTTATTAGTGCTTTATATTTAATTTTATTTAAAAACCTTTGTGGAATCCAGTGGTGTAAAGCTCCAGCAAGCAGAAATCGGCTGGGTTCCTACATATGCGATGGGGCAGCAGCACAAGCTGACCCCTTGGCATGTCACCCGCACCATTCAGGGATCCCCCATCCTTAACCCCAACCCACAAGTATAAACATAAACTTACATAAAAAAGGGAAATAGCAAAGGGAGATGTTTATTGATAGGGAAGTGTCAATTATTTATATTTAAAAAAGGGCTACTGCACCCATCGCTGACCTATTGGCTCATTGCTGGTCCTTCCAGCTAACCACTTTCTCTTCCTTCCACTGTGCTTATCACTTCTCTGGTGTCGACCCTCTCACACCATCATTATCAATGTCCAAATATTAGATTTGGCTCATCCTCAGCCTTCAATTGTTGGTGAGACGTATAAATAGTAAACTTAAATAAATACTAATTAGATGCAACTTAGCAATAATCTGCTGTAAACATCTTCATTCACTTGGTAACTCAGGATATTTCAGCTTCGCTTCAACAACTGGTTTAAACTCTTAATAGTCAATTGTTTAAGGTATAACCTTTCTCAGGTGATAGTTGATTATTATATGAGGCGCCAGAAACGATTTCAGCCACCTTGAACTCTGGATTGTTGGTTTCTACTGACTTTACTTAAATATAAATGGCTCATCCTCAGCTACTAATCACTGGTGATTCATATAGTAATTTGGGGCCATAGTTTGGCTTTGCTCAATTCTAACATCCCAATCTCGTTGAATATTGATTCAGTTCAACCCACATTGGGGAGCAACTATCAAACAACTACCTAAATAACCACAAAAATAATCAATGAGCCATTCCGCTAGGATTTAACATTTCCTCTCATATCTCAATACATCATTGGAGTAATTAGTCTTGTTAGTTTTATGACATTTCCCCCCACATAATTAGATGGTATTCCTCCTACTTCCAGCCTATGGCATGTGGTGTGGGTGTCCAGGGCTAGCCCCTCCACACCACCAACAATCACTGGATCACAACCTCTGGTTTGGGGTCACACTAGAGTTCTCTTCCCCTCCTCAGCTGAACTAGCAGCTCACCCCCATCACCTCTTCGCCACCTGTCAGCTACTCTGGCACTAACCAGCAGAACCCCCTGTAATGGACACCATTGTAAAAAAATCGCTTTTTCTGGCAATAGTGGGCTCTGCTGGTTGGCAGTCCAACCAGTATGGAGACTGGCAAACCCTTGCCATTTTACTTTAGGCAACAGGGCCAGCAGCGCCAGCTGACCCCTTGGTGTGTCACTCACAACATTTGGGAACCCCGTCTAAACCTCAATCAATCAGAATAAACATAAACTTAAATCAAGAGGGAGAATAGGCAAAGGAGTTTTTTATTGAAAGGGAGGTTCCAAGTATTTATATGTACATCTGGCTACTGCACCCCACGCTGAACTATCAGCTCATCACTGGATCTTCCAGCCAACCACTCTTTCTTCCTTCCACTGTTCTTCTCGCTTCCCTGGTGTTAACCCTCTCACCCCATCCTTCCCAATGTCCAAATATTAGTTTCAGCTCATCCTCAGCTTTCAGTCGCTGGTGAGCCATATAATTATTTTATATAATTAAATATTGAATTAGATTTGACTTAGAAAGTATGCGCCAGAAACAGCTTTGGTCACCTGGTAACTTGGGATATTTTGGCTTCTTTCCAACAAATGGTTTTGCTCTTTGTAGTCACTTAGAAAGGTATTACCTTTCTCAGGTGATAGTTGATTATTATTTATTAGGCGCTGGAAAAACCTTAGCCGCCTGAACTCAGGATTGTTGGTTTCCGCTGACATTACTTAAATTTTATAAATGGACAATCTTTGGCTTCCAATTGCTGGTTATCTGTATATTAATTTGAAACCATCTATTGACCCCACTTAAATAAACATCCCAATCTTAGCGTAATACTGATTCAGCTCAACCCACATTGGGGAGCAACTATCAAGATATTCCATAAATAACCACAAAATTCAATTCATGATCCATTTCACCAGGATTGGCCATCTCCTCCTTGACCTTGATCAATCATTGGAGAAAGTAATCTGGTTATTTTTCTGACGGGAATATTGCAAAATAAGTAAAGAAAGAGCCAAAATCAGTAAGTGGGAAATTAAAGATAGTGGAAAAAATCATTTAGCCTCTTTATTATAAAAAAAGAGATTAAGATTTTTGCAATGGATAAATTATTGAAAAACGGTAGTAGTATAAGAACTTATCTGGAGTAAAAAGTGCCATTTTGGTGGTGTAGCGAGATTTTTCTCTGCATAAGACCCTAATCATCTTAACATAAAAGCTGCTAGGCAAGGTGGGAACAGAAGAAGTCATAAAAAAGATGGTTGAAGACCCTGGAAAGCATTACACTACCCCTTAATGTTTTCTGTGTGTGCCAATGAAGAGGAAGATCTTAATCACCAGAAGTGTGATTAACCTATATTTGGATGCTACTGGTCCATGATAAAGAACATCCTATCCAGCAGCTAAGCCTGAAACTACACCCACTGCAGACCTGTTTTTACACATTACATAACCAACTGATATAACTCTAAGTTTTATATACCAATACTGCATATGGGTAGTATATTATCCTTTTTGTTTAAGATAATAAACCAGCAAAGCCAATATTAGAGTGATATTGTGTTACAGACTGTAACAAATGCTTTTTTTATAATGTTTTCTGATGCGTAATTTAAGGAAAATCCATCACAATGATGGATGCAGTCCAATTTCCTGTCTAAGGGATAATTAGATTATTTATTTCTAATTATGTTAATAATTACGTATAAATTTAGTTCTCTGCCAACCAATAATGCTGGGATTGATTAGGCTTTATACACCTAAATTATTCTAATAATTTTAGCTTTTCTCAACTCTAATGTGGGATGGCAATTCAATCTTCTCAGCTTGGAATTCTATCTGTCACGTTGCCCCACAAAATAAACATACAAATTTGCTTGCACAAAATTATTTACTTAAAACATTTACAATACTTTCTAGTTTAACTATCAGCGTCAGCAAGGACAAAGGAGCCACTTAATGCTATTGCTAACTTGGTATTATGTAAGCAACTTGTCAGGTCCTGTGACATAATTGTGCGGCAATGGTTGCAAGTACAAGAAGGAGCTCACCAAGGCAGAAGGATAAATTTGGCCATCCTTCTTTATCTAAAACATACACTGGATCAACATTGGGTAAGGTCCAAGCATGCTCAGGTTGATTCTAAGATTTTGTGTGATGGGGCGGTCAGCACTTCATCTACAGCCTTGTTATTTTAGTATTCATATAAGTAACAAGGATGGGTCATTGCATTTTAATGAAAAAGTTATTTAAGTCTCATTCAATTTATGTATTACTAATTTTTAAAATTTAACTTCAATCAAAAACTTGAGTTTGGCTTATTCAAGCTATAATACCACTGCTGATAGTAAGTTGATTTTATCAAACATATTTGGCTCACCACTGCAGCGAGATTAACATGGCCATCTTCCCCAATTCCCTGATAGTTGTTTTACTAAGACCTACATCCTTTGCTGGTTAGATATTTTAATAAAAGCCCTATTTTATTCTTATCAAATTAATCCTCAGTTTGACCTCACCTCAGACCTCTTTGAGGAGGACTTTGACAATATATGTCATTTTATACTCTATGAATTACATGCAAATCCTATTTTGCCATTGGTGGAATCTGGGACCTTTCAGATTGAAGCTCTAAAGAGCCTCGACTATGGACAGCACTTAATGGAGTTCTAATTAGCGTCCAACCAAGTACTTGACTTTTTAGTCTATCTGGATATTTATTAAATATTATAAACCCTATTATTGGGTCAACTGGGTACCAGCACCCTTTGCTGTGCTCTTTTCCCTTTTCTGTTAGTGGTTTATTCCTTGGTTTTATGGATGTACATTCACCATCACCTCTCCAAGAAAATAATAGTTATAAATATTC